>VMDO01008308.1:0-84643 GCA_007922755.1 Pedetes capensis | reverse complement strand
TTTTATCTTTTGCTGTCTACATATCTCTTCTTCTATTTCTTGTTTTTAATATCATATTTTTACTTTAGTGTGTTTTTTAAAAGAAATCTCTTAGGCTTTTTACTTCTTATTGCTCTTCTTATGTTTACCCAATTTTACTTATACATTTTTTCATTATTGTGCAATTTTCAAAATGCTTTTGCTCTTTTCTATCCCTCCTCCTAACATTCATTTCCTTTCTGTATCTTTTTTCCTTTTTTTTAACTTCAGCCTTGCTACTTCCTTCATTATTCCCTTTCTCTGCCTCCCTTTATTTCAGACAATTACAATTTTTAGTTTCACTATAATTAATTTATGACTTCACAGCTTACTCTAATTGTCATCAGTTTTAGTTCTATAGAAATTGGTGGTATAGTTGTTGTTGTTGTTGTTATTAGGTACCATCAAATCGGGTCTGACTCATAGCAACCGTATGTACAACAGAACAAAACGCTACTCAATTCTGTGCTAGGCATACACCCTCACTTATGTTTAAGTCTATCATTGCAAACACCGTGTCAATCCATCTAGTTGAGGCTTTTCCTTTTTTTTTTTTTTGTCATTGTTGTTGTTGTTGTTGACCTGCCACTCTCCCAAACATGATGTCCTTCTCCAGGGATTGATCTCTCCTGACTACATGTCTAAAATATGTAAGAAGCAGTCTAGCCATCCTTGCTTCCAAGGAGCACTCTGGTTGCACTTCTTCTAGGACAGATCTGTTGGTTCTTTTGGCAGTCCATGGTATATTCAATATTCATCTCCAGCACCAAAGGTCAGAGCATCAATTCTTCTCCTGTCCGCCTTGTTCAATGTCCAGTTTCCACAACTATATCATGTGACTGAAAATATTATGGCATGAGTCAGACACACCTTCATCTTAAATGTGACATCTTTACTTTTCAAAACTTTAAAGAGATTTTTTGCAACAGCTTTCCCCAATGCAGTGCCTCTTTTGATTTCTTATCTGCTGCTTCCACAGGCGTTGGTTATAGAACCAAGTAAAGAAAAATCTTGGACAACTACAATCTTTTCTCCATTTATCATGAAGTAGTTTATTAACACAATTGTAAGGATTTTTGTTTTCTTAATGTTGAAATTCAACTCATACTAAAGGCTGTATTCTTTGATCTTCATCAGTAAATGTTTCAAATCCTTTTCAGTTTCAGCAAGCAGAGTTGTGTCATCTGCATAACACAATTTGTTAATTAGTCTTCCTCTAATCCTGATGCCATGTTCTTCTTCATAAAGCCCAGCTTCTTGGATTATTTGCTCAGCATAGAAATTGAAGAGGTATGTTGAAAAGAAACAGCCTTGACATACACCTTTCTCAATGTTAAACTAACTGGTGTTTCCTTATTCTGTTCAAACAATGTCTTCCTCTTCCATGTACAGATTCTTCATGAATACAATTAGGTGCTCTGGTATCCCCATTCTTCACAGTATTATCCATAGTAGCTGACGTTAACTGATTTTAAGTGTATTTATATATCTAGTTTGGTTGGATATTTTACCTGTTATAGTAGTTTATATTCTCCTCTGGGAGTGAGACTGGGGATAGATATCTCAAGAGAAAGCTACTCACTAAGTAAAAAGCTTCTCGCTCCAAATAAAATGGGAAGACATATCTATACCAACAGATGCAAAAATCACAAAACAGAAACATAAGAAACATGAAAAAGCAAAGCAGCATGTTCTTTCCAAAAGACCATAATTCTTTAACTACTGAATCCAAAGATAATGATATGGTTGAAATCTCAGACAAAGAATTCAAAAATCTACATGTAAAAGTGATCAATGACTGCAAAGAGGACACAAACAAGTAGATGAATGAAGGAAGGATATCAATACAGGACCAAGATCAGAAAGTCACCAATGTAGCAGATAAAGTCAGCAAAATGGATGAGAAATTCAGCAAGGAACTTGAGATTTGGGGGAGAAATAACAAAAATGCTGGAAATGAAGAACTCAATAAATCCAATAAAAACACAGTGGAAAGCATCACCAGTAGACTAGATCAAGACAGAGAAATAATACCATGGACGGAAGACAAAATTGAGGAAATAGTAATATTCAGATATCAACAAAGAAGAAAAATAAAAGATCATGACTACAACTTCTAAGAACTCTGGGACATGATCAAGAGACCAAATCTAAGAATCTGAAGGGTAGAAGAAGGAGCTGAGATAAAATCTAAAGGCATAAAAAACCTATTCAATTAAGTTATAGCAGAACATTTCATAAATCTGGGGAAAGCAATGGATATCAAATAATGAGAAACATTTAGAACCAAAACTAGACATGATCAGAAAAGAACCTCCCTGAAACACAATATGGTTAAAATGCCAAGACTATAGAACAACAACAACAACAAAATTAAAAGCTACCAGAGAAAATCAATAACTCACTTACAAAGGCAAACCCATCAGGATAACATCAAATTTGTCAGCAGAAACCCAAAAATCTAGGACATCATGGGGTGATATATTTTAGCCTTGAAAATAAATAAATGCCAAACAAAATTATTATATCCAGCAAAGTTATTATTTAAAATTGATGGAGAAATAAAGACCTTTCAAGGTAAGCACACACTAAAGCAATTCATGACCACTAAGCTAGCATTGCAGAAGATACTTAAAGGAACCTATACACATAAGAGGAAGAAAGACAATCTCAATCACTAGAGTACAGGAAGGAATAAATTTCATGAGAGGAACAAATGAACTAATGAGAACTAGGAAAGAATCAGTCATGTCTAACAACAACAACAACAAAAAATAGCAAACACTGAACATGAATAAGGGAGAATGAAAAGAATGAATAGCATACAAGCCAACCAGAAAAACACCCACCACAATTATAAGAATCAAGGAAACTCTGTCAATAATAACTCTAAATATAAATGGCCTTAACTCTCCAATTAATAGACATAGACTAGTAGATTAAAACAACTAAATCCAACTATTTGTTTTCTGCAAGAAATACAACTCACTGGCAAGGACACTCATAGACTGAAAATGAAAAAATGGAAATTGATATAAGAAGCAGATAGAAACCAAAAAACAAGGAGTAGCCACCCTTATATAAGACAAAGTAGACTTCAAATTAAAATTAGTTGGAAGAGATAAAAAGATCATTACATATTAATAAAGGTGAAAACAGATCAAGAAGATATAACAATTATAAATATATACGAACCTAACATTAGTGAACCCAATTTCATAAAACAAAGAATACTAAGCATAAAGGGACATATACATCCAGATACAATAATAGTGGATGGCTTCAATACCCCACTCTCATCAATAGATAGGACATCCAGATAAAAAATCAATACAGAAACTTCAGCATTAAGTAGCACAATAGATCTAATGGACATAACAGACATCTACAGACTATTTGATCCAAAAGCTACAAAATACACATTTTTCTTGGCAGTCTATAGAATTTTCTCTAAAATAGATCCCACTTAGGCCATACATCAGGGCTTGACATATACAGAAAAATCAAAATAACTTTGTTTATATTATTGGACCATAAGTGAATAAAACTAGAAATCAAACTAGCAATCAAACTAGAAATTACATAAACTATACAAATACATAGAGACTGAACAGTACACTCTTAGACGATCAGTGGGTAACTAAGGAAATTCATGAAGGAAATAAAAACTTCATAGAATCAAATGAAAATGAAAACCCAACCTACCAGAGTCTTTGGGATACAGTAAAGTTGGTTCTAAGAGGTCTGTTTATAGCTATAAGTACCTACACTAAAAAATCAGGCAGGACTCAAATAAGTAACTTAATGATGTACCTCAAAGTCTTAGGAAAACAATAATAAGCAAAACCCCAAATCAGTAGACAAGAAATAATAAAGATTAGAGCAGAAATTAATGAAATAGAGATTTAAAAAACAATAAAAAGGATTGATGACGAGTTGATTCTTTGAAAAGATAAATAATATTGACAAACTCTTAGCCAGACTCACCAAAAGAAAGATAGAGAAGGCTCATATTAATAAAATTAAAGATGAAAGGGGGGATATTACAACAGATACAAAGGAAATCCTAAAAATCATTAGCAAATATTTTGAAATTTTATTTCAAAACACTAGAAAACTTAGATGAGACGGATAAATTTCCTAGACACATGACCTACCAAAATTAAATCAAGAGGATATAAACAACTGAGGCAAGCCTATAATGAACAGTGAGATTGAAGCAGTAACAGTCTTCTAATAAAGAAAAGCCCAGGACTAAATGGATTCATTGCTGAATTCTACAAAACCTTTAAAAAATAATTGACACCAATGCTGCTCAAACTATTTAGTAAAATAGAAATGGATAGAACACAACCAAACTCATTCTATGAAGCCAGTATTACCCTAATACCAAAACCTGATAAGGATACAACAAAAAAGGAAAGCTACAGATGAATTTCCTTGATGAACACAGATGCAAAAATTCTAATAAAATACAAATTGACTTCAACAACACATTAAAAAGATCACCTACTATAATCAAGCTGGTTTCATTCCAGAGATGCAAGGATAGTTCAACACATATAAGACAATAAATATCATATAACACATGAATAGACTCAGAGATAGAAATCACATAATCATCTCAGTGCAGAAAAGGCCTTTGACAAAGTTCAACATCCTTTCATGATAAAATCTCTGAAGAAACTAGGAATTAAAAAATATAACTCAACCTAATAAATGCAATATATGAAAAACCTATAGTAAACAGCATACTAAATGCAGAAAAAAGTGAAAGCATATCTTCTAAAATATGGAATGAGACAAGGATGTCCACTCTTTCCCCTGCTATCCAATACAGTAATTGAACTCTTAGCCACAGCAATAAGGCAAGAGAAAGAAATAAAAAGGATACAGATAGGAAGAGAATTTAAATTATCCCTATTTGTAGATGATATAACCCTATACTTAAGAGAACCTAAATACTCCAACAGAAAACTTTTAGAGCTAATAAACACTTTCAGCAAAGTGGCATGGCACATAATCAACACACAAGAATAAGTAATTTTCTGTATCCCCATAACAACCAGGCTGATGTAGAAATCAGAAAAAGAATCCCATTAAAATAGCTTCAAAAAGAATAAAACATTTAGGAATAAACCCAACCAAGCAGGTGAAAGGCTTCTGCAATGAAAACTTTAAAACACTGAAGAAAGAAATTGGAAGAATTAATATTGTGAAAATGGCTGTATTACTGAAAGACATCTACAGATTTAATTCAATCCCCATCAAAATCCCAATGGCATTCTTCACAGAAATAGAAAAAAAATCCTAAAATTCATATGGAAGCACAAAAGACCCAGAATTACTAAAGCAATCCCAATGCACAGGGTATCACAATACCTGATTTCAAAATATAGTACAGAGCCATGCTAACAAAAACTGTGTGTACTGGCACAAAAATAGATATGTAGACCACTGGAACAGAGTAGAGGATTCAGAAATAAACCCATGCAGCTATAGCCACCTGATGTTTGACAAAGATGCCAAAAATATAAGTTGGAGAAAAGATACCCTCTTCAACAAATGGAGCTGGGAGAACAGGATATCCTCATGTAGAACTAGATCCTCTCTGTCACCTTGTATGAAAATCAGTTCAAAATGGATTAAAGACTTTAATGTAACACCTGAAACTCTGAAACTGCTAGAGGAAAAGATAGGGAAAACACTTCAAGTCATAGAAATAGGCAAGAACTTTCTGAATAGGACCCCAATAGCACAGGAAACAACAGCAAGGATTGATAAATGGGATTTCATGAAATTGAAAAGCTTTTACACAGCAAAGGACACAATTATCAGCGTGAAAGCCTACAGAATTACAATTTTCAGAGCCTACAGAATGAAAGAAAATCTTTACTGGTTATATTCCATACATGGGATTAATATCTAGAATACATAAAGAATTCAAAAAATTAAATACCAAAGGAAAATATCCAATCAAAAAATGGGCAAATGAATTGAACAGAGAGTTTTCAAAAGAAGAAATACAAGTGGCCAACAGTCATATGAAAAAATGTGGAACATCTTTAGCCATCAGGGAAATGCAAATCAAAAGTACATTGAGATACCATCTCAAACCCAGTCAGAATAGTTAGCATCAACAACACAAACAACATCAAATGCTGGCAAGGATGCAGAGAGAAAGGAACCCTAGTACACTGCTGGTGGGAATGCAAGTTGGTACAGTCACTATGGATATCCATATAGAAGTTCCACAAGAAACTAAAAATATAACTACAATATGACCCAACTGTACCACCACTGGGTATATATCCAAAGGAATACAGGCCAACAAACTGTAGAGATGCCTGCTCATCCATGTTTATTGTAGTGCTACTCACAACAGTCAAGATACGGAATAAACCTAGGTGTCCATCAATAGATAAGTGGATATAGAAAGTGTGGTTTATATACACAATGGAGTTTTATTCAGCCATAAAGAAGGATGAAATTGTGGCATTTGCTGAAGAAACTAGAGATCATTATTTTAAGCAAATAAGTTAGGCCCAGAAAGACAAAGATCACATTTTCATTCATATGTGGATGCTAGATTTCAACACATATGCAATATTAAAATATATAGATTATAAAAATATAAGGGGGCCTGTGTATGAGGAGAAAAGAGACTAAGGAGAAGGCAGAAGAAGTCATAAGAAAAGATAATGGGTAAAAGGAAAAGAAACATCACATGTTTTGCCCTTAAGGAAAATCTCAATACATACCTACATATGTATGTGTGTATACACACACACACACACACACACACACACACACACAAATATACATATGTATGCACAAATAAGACATGCAATTAGAAGAGGACCAATAGTGGGATTTGCCTGCATCTGTACCACTGTGGCACCAGATCTTGTCAGATCTCAGAAGCTAAGCAGGGTCAGGCCTGGTTAGTACTTGGATGGGAGACACCTGAGAATACCAGGTGCTGTTGGCCTGGTAGAAGGACCTGGCAACCCACTCCCCCAAAACAATCAGTCATTGAAAGCCCTATGAATAGCAGAGAAGCACTGACAATAGTGTTTTTCTTGTTGTATGTAAGGTCGCTATGAGTCAGATACCTAACAACAACAACAACAACAACAAGTAGTGGGGCTTGCGGAATGGGGGTCTTTAGAGGCTAAGGGGGAAGTGAACATGGGTAATGTACAATGATAAGTTTGTATGGAAATGTCAAAACGAAATCAAAACAAAACCCATTAAGTTGTATACTAACTAAAAAACCGCTAATGAAAATTAATTAACTATTTTAAAAAGGGTAGAGGAGAATCAACTAGAGATTTCTCCCACCCACCCACCCCCGCTATTTTAATACTTTTCTTCTTTTGTTTTATTTTATGGCAGGGATTTTTTTTTAACACAGGTAGAAAGTGATGTGGGGCATAAGAGAAGCTCAGCTAGAATGCTATGAACCTGCAGTGACAAGAGACTGGATTGAGTCTGCTGACAACACAAGGAAAGAGTACGGTTTGTTCAAATGCATTTCCCCATGCAGGTTATGTGCAGTGAACTGTAAGACAATTACCTTGAACTTAAGAATTAAGTGTTTGTCTAGTGGATTTTTTTCATTATAATTATAATACAGGTCTAATTTGTCGCATTTTCGGCTTTTGTGTCTCTCACCTACAATGGACACTATGACAACCTACCTATTCATTGCAGCAATGCTTCTGGACCTGGATCTCACTGCCTGCTCCTTAATAGTCTCCCTATCACATGTCACTTGTTCTTTAAGGCCATGGATAAAAGCGGGCCAGTCCTCAGAAGAGACATCCCTAGACCATGGGCATCATATATTTGACACAAAAAATCTTTGAAGCCATGTGGATATCTATACTGTGTTGAAAGCTACAGGCCAAGGACAGGCATAGTGGGACACACCTCTAAACCCAGCAACCTGGGAGGCTGAGGCAGGAGTATCTCAAGCTTGAGGCCAGAGGCAGACTACACAATTTAGTGAGGGTCTATCCCAAAATAAAAAATAATAAATGGGTAAAGACTTTCCTAGCATGTGCAAGGCCCTAGGTTCAACCCCCATTAATATGAAATAAGATAAAAATAAAATAAAATATAAATCTGCAGACCACAGATACTTGGTCAATGGTAATAACAAATCAATATGTTTTTACTAGCTCAGTCACAATAAACACCTCAGCTTCGTGGCCACTGGAGCAGTTAGTGCATCTTCTGTTTAGCTACCACACTGACATCTCTATGAATGAAGCTGGGCACAGTGGCACATGCCTGTAATCCCAGCGACTCGGGAGGCAGAGGCAGAAGGATTGCCAGTTCAAGACCGAGGCAGTTTGCGTAATTTAGCTCGATCTTGTTTCAAAAAGTAAAAAAATGGGCTGAGGGTGCAGCTCAGTGGGACAGCATTTGGAAAGCATGCAAGCGCGAGGCCCTGGGCTCAACCTCCAGTACCACCAAAAAAAAAAAAAAAAAACTCTACAAATGGCTTTGGCTGGAATTGTGCTGGAAACAATCTGCTCACTGCGACTAGAAGGCCCCAACTGAGGGACTTTGACAGCTAGACTTATCAGGCAACAGAATAAATATTTTTAGATAAAACATATCATGAACAAACAGTGAAATTTGTTTTATATTTTAAGCATGCCAATTGCAAAGATGCATGTGGTTTTCTGAGTTGCATCTGTGTTTTTATCAATATAATACCATCTTACCTTGATATGTCTCTGTATGACTTAGCAAACATATCAGTGTTTCACAAGATGGTATTCTGTAAAGGTCAGCACTGTGCCAACCCTCCCACAGCCTCTTCTGAGGGGATCCACCCTGCCCACATGCTCTGCTGAAGGGACAGGCCCAGGAAGCCACGTTTGCTAGTAGCACCTAGTGCTCCACCTCCTCTGTCCATAGATGATTGGTCCTGGCCCAGGCACCTGAGTAGACAACCCACAGGCTGGCCAAGGAAGAACAGTCTACCCTGGAAGACAGGCTGTACCAGAGTCTCAGAACCAGAAGTCAGGTCCCTGAACTAGTAGCAAATAACCAGAAGAAGACATGCAATGTGTGGTTTAATCACACAACCTGATCAGCTGCTGCTGAAGGCTGGGCACCTCCTTGAACCTGGAATCACCTGTAAGTAAGTTCTGGCTCCTTGAAGCCAAGATTTAACATGGATCCTGCTCTTGGATTTCCACAAATAGTTGCTTATCATTAAAAAACAAAAAACAACAAAACATGACACAGCATAATATGTTAGCTTTGTCATGAATTAGCTTGAATAGCCTCTGCTCTTTACAAGAAACAAAGCCAAATTAAACCCATGAGAAATTAAAACCTGGTTCCAACATAACTGTGGGCCGTGAGGCCTCTTGGAGAAACCAAAAGAAACAAGACAAACTGGTAATGGCTTAGCCATTACTGGGAAGGCAATAAACACCCAAAAAAGAAAAGGGGAACTGAAAACCTTTCAAGATGATTTGGAAATTTATGCGTGTGCCTCCCTGTTGAGTATGCCGTGGCTCGTGGGACCAGCACCATGACTGGGGAAACTTGGCCTCTCTGAGTTGTCGCTCGTGAACAAAACCTCTTACTCTACTGAACAACCTTCAAATAAACCGTGAATGATTGATGGTTGTGAGATACGCTAGGTGTGCAGGAGTCACAAATGATGGAAGCCAATTCACAAGAAAAATAGAATAATAATATCTGAAGCACTCTCAAAAGCAGGTGCTAGGTCTAGGGTGTGTCGACAGGGTGCTGGTTTTTGTTTCCACTCAGTTTTTGGAAACCAAATGACATTGCTCTCTATTTTAAAATGTGTGTCTGCATGTATGTTCATATACAGTATGACTAAAGAAAGCACTGATTCTAAATATCTCCTCAATGGTAGAATTTCATGGCCAAAAATATTTCACAGCTTGAAGTTCAATACAGTTTGGTCTCTATATAAATATGCTAGTTTAGAAATGGAATTATACTTGTGTTTGAGCAACAAAAACATCTCACTAATTTGAAAACTAAACTTTGTAAATAGGAGATTTCATTATTTACATGAATTTGCCAAGCCTATATTATATGAGTTACATCTCCTTGCTGTGGTGAAGCAGGATGGGGAAGTGATTAAGATATGGGCTTTGGAGACTAATGGGCTTGAGTTCAAATCCAGCCTCTATGGTTTCCTTGCCATCTGCCTCTGGCTAGTTACCCCCGCAGTTTCTTTGTTCCTAAAGCAAAGAGGCTGATAATAATAGTACATACCTTACTTATTGTAAGGGTTAAATGAGTTAAGATATATTAATGTCTATGTTCCCGACTGTAATGGGTTCTCATCTTGGTGACTATAAAGCCAAAAACAAGCACAGCCAAGAAATAAAAGAGTAGAGAAAGATATATTACCTGCAGCAGGTAAGGAGAACAAGAGAGTTATCTCTAAAGCAATGCCCTTCCCGAACAAAGGAAGCCTAAGGATTTCATATGAGGAGCAAATTATATTCACATAGCAAAGCACTTTTAGTGGTGGGCACATTCCTCCACATGTTCATGCTAAGGTCATAGTCCATGAAGGAAAGATGGCAGACTTTTTTTGGCATGCTTAGCTCAAGGAAATGGAGCACATGGTTAAAACGGAGCCAGGCGCTATGGCATACGCCTATAATCCCAGCAACTCGGGAGGCTGAGGCAGGAGGATCTTGAGTTCAAGGCCAGAGGCATCCTGTGTAACTTAGTGAGGCCCTATCTCAAAAAACTGAAAAAGGGGCTGGGGGTATGGCTCAGTGGTAGAAAACTTACCCAGCACGGTTCAACCTCTGAGTACCAAAAGCAAAGCAAATAAAAAAAAAAAGTTTCAAATGGTGGACAGGAACATTTTGGGGCATGCTCTGCTTATGTTATAAAGTTGGCAGACAGAGTCCCTGGGAATGCTCAGTTTTCTCCAAAAAGTATTAGCTGAAACAAAGGAAAGGAGACTTTGAAGGTACATTAATACAGAAGTTTCCTCTCTAAAAGTGTCTGCCCTGCTTAGTGGCTAACAGGTAGAGTAGGCCCTGGCCTATAGGAAATATCCCACAAATGTTTGCTATGACTGCTATTTCACTTCTTTCATTGGACCTACAAAGTAAATGGTTAAACTAGCTCTTATTAAGTCCATGTGAGTATTGTGCTGGGTATATACTTTTGTAATCTTGTTGAAAACCCACAACAAAGAGAGTAGGATTTATCATCCCAATTTTATAGCTGCAAAAATGAGACTTAACAAAAGTTAACCAATTTGCTAAAGGCTACCTGGTTGCTAAATGACAAAGCTAGGATTCATTAGTTCGTTCATTCATTGATTCAATGGTTTTGTTTTTGTTTTTGTGAGTACTGGCTGCATATTGTCGTAGGTGCTGAAATCCTAGAGGAATCCAAACAGATGAAAACCCTTGTCCTCACAGAGGTTATCTTAGGTGAAAGAACAGCATAAAAACAAGTTTAAGCCAGTAAAATGTGTAGTGGATTGTAATATGATTGGTGTGCTAAGAAGAAAACTATGCAGGAAGAAGAAAGGGAATGTGTGTGTGTGTGTACGTGTGTGTATGTGTGTGTGTACGTGTGTGTAAAGGGGATGGACTTCTAAAGGCAATTGTCACTACAGCAGGTAACTAGGGGAGGTCTCCTCAAGAAGGAGACACTTGAGGAGAGTCCATAGAGAGAAGAGGAAGCAAGCTGCGGGAGTGTCTAAGGGAGAAGATTCCAAGCACAGAAAACAACATGTCTAAAGGCCCTGAGGTGAGAGTATGCCTGGCATGTTTTAGAAATAGCAAAAAGGATAGTGTGACCAAAGCAGAGAAAAGGAGGTGAACAATAGGAGATGAGGTCAAAGAAGCCAGGCCTTGGCTGAATTGGTATTTATTGAAGCAACCTTTCCCTGTCCTCCTATGAGCTGAGATTCTGTTTCCACACCACCAACACATCTAAACAAGCTGGTGGGGACTCCCTCTGGGAAAGGCCATCTCACCTGCCAGCCTGTCCATCCTGCAGAGACGAAAGCCCAAGCTTGACCTTGGCATTCAGGTGGTTTATCTGAACAAGCAACCCCTGGACAGCATTCCCTGCCAACGCTCCAGCAGCTACCCTGCTGCTGTGCCCAAGGCCCTCACAGAGCCGCCCTGCCAGCTGGCTGAGCTCAGCAGGGCACCTTCCTATGCCATGTAGGAATTCCAATTCAAGGTCAGTTTTGGTTCCTCTCGGTGGCAGACTCAGAACTAGACCCATTTGAGTGCAGGAACAGGGTAGACATTAATAGCCAGACCCCGGCAGAGTTTTATTTTCCATTTCCTCCTTCCCCATATTTATTTGTTTCTTGGTCTCCCCTCTGTGGTAAAGGTGAACATGCATGATATTTTCAGCTGAAGCTCGAGAAGGTAGCTGGAGGATGAGAGAATGTTGCCCTGCACTGGAACCTGCTCTCCCCCAAACCCTTTCGCAGGCATCAGAGTCAGGCTGCTTGGATTCAAATTCCCACTCTGCCAGATAAAAGCTATGTGATCATGGTTAAAATCGCCAAAGTTGCTGAGCCTCAATTTCCAAATTTTTTAATTTGGGGATGATGATTCTATCTGCTTCATTGACTTATGAGAATTAAGTGATGTCATTTAATACTGTTTCAGAATTTAGGCAAATAAATGTGATCACTACTCCTCTTTCTTAGGGTACTTTTTTCTTTATTTTTCTGAGACAGGGTCCCACCATGTAGCCCAGGCTGGCCTCGAGCTTGTGATTCTCCTGTTTTAACCTCCTGAGTGCTGGGATGACCAAGGCTGGCTCTCAGGGTACTTTCTGTCACAATGAGAAGAATGTTCCAGGACACTCAGAGACAGGTGTCCACAGGATGCGGCTGCCTCTGCATTCCTACTCAAAGCTAGATTCAGGTGTTTCTCACATACTTCCATCTCTGCACTGAAAGTTCCATTTATCTCTGAGTGGCCCCAGTTTCCCAAGCTGATAAGCTTCTCAAGTCCTTGCTGTTATTTTGTTGTTGCGTCAGACTTACAACAATCCTATGTACAACAGAAGGAAACACTCCCTAACAGTGCTTCGTACCCGGCACTATATCCATGCTTCTCTGCTATTCATGGGGTTTCCAATGGCTCCTTGTTTTCAGGATTGTTTCAGGAGTGGGCTGCCAGGTCCTTCTCCCATTTTTATGGTGCTCCCAGGGCCTCAGAGGGTGCTGAGCAAGCACTGTACGAACTGAACTAAACTCCAGCCCTTTCAAGTCCTTAAAATGCCCCAACTGCATGCATTACCTTCCCTAGGAGATAAATGGAACATGTCTTGCCTCACACAGTGCGTAGAGGGAAATGTTTATAAATTCTCCAGTAGAAACATGAAAACAAGGAAGTTCGTACTCTAAATGAGGAAATTTTTAGTAAGAAAATTTGTAGGGATTATAATTTTTTTCTCCTTCAGTATAATTTATCTTTTGGGAAAAGGGCCCATGGAATTTGGCAAATGTTGGTTAATGGCCACAGCTTTGGTTCGTTAAAAGAAGAAAAAAGTCACTATACAACTTAGGTCAGAAAGCTCCCCATGACCAAGTTATAGCAAGCAGTTATTGTTACTATTGGCAATAATAGAAATCAAAGGACAATTGGTATGTCAGGAATGTCTACAGCATTTTATAGGAACAACCAGGGCAAATGCCTTAGGATCATAGAAAAATATATCCTGGATATGTGTTTATAACGCAATGATTTAAGCAAATACAACAATGTTTTCTTAGTGGCTCAGATTACCATTTCAGAAATGATTTATCATCATTCTTGACTAAGTGTCAATGGCAGAACCCTTTCAGATTATGACTTTAAATTGTTCTGACCTGTCATTGCATAAATCTCAGTATCAAATAGTTCGATGACCTTGACACAACCCCCTGAAATGTACTTAAAGGAGAGCCATATGAAGTATACCCACTGGTAAGAAGACTATCACCACATGGACAACCCTCTCTGACTTGCCTCTCCTGTAATCTTAGGTTGAAATGTGCCAGGAGTTTTTGAAAGATGCACTGAGGGAAAAAGACCCATCCTAAAGAGTGAGACTCACCAACCAACTGCCAATTCTATACCCAAAGTCATGTCCACCAAAAGATGTGTTCAAGAATGTTCACAGTTGCCTATACTTGAAAACAACTGACTGTCCCACAGTGGTAGAATGGGTAAATTATATATATTTGCAGTCCATGTAATACTACTCAGCAATGAAACAAATTAAAATAAAAAAACTATTGCCCCACACAGCAACTTGAGTGGATATTAAAACATGTTGATCAAAAGAAGCTGGACACAAGATCATACACATTGTGTGCTCCCATTTATCTGAGATTTTTGAGGCAGCCAGAACTAATCTATGGGGAAGAGGAGAAAAGGGGTTACCTGGTCCAGAGTGAGGGTGAGGGTTGTGGGATTGGAAGAGCACAAAGGAGCCTGCTGGATACTCTCCACTATCCTTACTCTTGATTGGAATGATAGTTCCCTGGGTGTGTGCATACGGAAAACTCACCTTCTGCACACTTACTATGTGAACAGGTTACTCTGTGTAAGTTATGCAAGAAAGGGAAGTTTAAATAAGAAAGGGTAATGAATATGAGTGAATACGAGCAAGGTACAATGTTATGTATGCATGGAAATGTCATAATGAAACCCATTATTTTGTATGCTAACTAAAAAATTAATTAAAAATTCTTTCTATAAAAAATTTAAAGAATAAAGAAAAAGTAGAAAACAAAAATTAAAAAAAGAAGTAACTGCATAGTTGTATGTGTTTTTGAGGTACAGTGATACATATTTACAATGTGTAATGATTGTTGTTTGTTGTTGTTAGGTGCCATCAAGTCATCATCCAACTCATAGCGACCCTACATACAACAAACAAAACAGTATTGTTACTGCTTCTGTGCTATTCGTAGGGTTTTCAATGGCTATGTAATGATTAAATCAGGATAATTATTATACGCATTACCTCAACATTTATAGTTTTTGTTGTTGTTGTTGTTGTTGTTGTTGTTTTACTGGTTGCTTTGATTCTGTCCATATTTCTTTTTAGTTTATTCTTTTCTGGATGCCTAAAAGAGTGTCTTCTGAATGGATTATGTAAGACAGAAACTTAAGATGATCAAATGGCTCCTACATGAGGAGGGAAAATGCGTATTCCCTATAGACAGCTTAGTCCCAGGGTACAGTGTAGAGTGTCACTCATCACTCACCAGCACTGTGAGAATGAGTGTGCCAGGCAGCACACTACCTCGTAGTATGAGAGCGGGCAAGGGACCATCATGTGTCTACTCTGTAAGGGAGGCAAGGCTTCAGAGAGAAATGACACACAAACTTCTGCAATGTTGAAATGTGTCATGGGCTATAAGAAGAAAAATATGCAGGAGACCTTCTTTGAGAAAGAATAAGAGTGGAGCCTGATTTCAGCAGGGCTGTCAAGAAAGGTCCTGAGGAAATCACCTGTGAATAAAGATATTGAAGGTCGAATAGGAGTCAGCCAGAAGAATGAAGAGTGACTGGAAATACATTCTAAGTGGAAATGTACGTGTGAGAAAGAGAGCAGAAGACAGAGACAGACCAGGGTGGGGCATGTGTGAGGCCTTGCACTTATATGCCCAATGAGCTGGGGACATTCTAGCGAGACTAAAATATAATGAAAGGAGAGAAGACAGAAGTGAAGCTGAGGGAAGAAGGCAGTCAGGGGCCAGAATGTAGAGCACTTTCCAGACCCTGATGAGGGTTCAGTACGGGGAAAGATCAAAGGGTTATGTATGATTTGATTTACATTTTGAAATGATCACTGGCTTCCAAAAAGAGAATAAATAAAAAAGAGACAAGATCAGAATCCAACATATGTGCTAAGACAGAGAAATAATAAGTGTTTGAGGTGATGGATATGCTAATTACTCTGATTTGATCATTACACATTGAATGCATATATTGAAATGTCACACCATACCCCATAAACATGTACAATTATCACATGCCAATTAAAAGCAAAAAGAACCAGGAAAGACTACTAAGTAATCCAACAAGGGTAAGACCACCTTAATTAGGATGGCAAAAATGGAAAGTTGTTGGAAACAAGCCAGTTTTTCCAAACTGTATTTTCCTTCTCCACTCCTGCTCCTCTTCCTCCTCCTCCTCCACCTCCTCCTCCTCCTCCTCCTCCTTCTTCTTCTTCTTCCTCTCTCTCTCTCTCTCTCTCTCTCTCTCTCTCTCTCTCTCTCTCCCTCTCTTGTTTATTTTCTTTTCAGTGCTGGGGGTTGAACCCAGGGCCTCACACATGCCAGGCAAATACTCTACTTGCTACGTTGCACAGGCTGCCTATAGCTTCAAATTCATGATCCTCCTGCCTCAGCCTCTTGAGTTACTGGCACTAAAAGTGTGTACCTGGCTTATCTCCTCTTCTGATTATCTTTCTTCTCTTCTAAAGCCAACTTTTCTTTCTCTCTCTCCCTCTCCCTCTCTTTCCCTCCTTCCTGCTCGTTCTCTTTCTTCTTTACCCACGCCTTCCTTCCTCCCTCCTTCCCTGACCCTACCAAAAGATACATACAGACTCTCACCCACTCACCTACTCACAAGATCCTGATCATGATGAGAACACAATGATGATGCTACCCAGCACCTTACTAGGAATTCCAATGTATTACTCAGTTCAAGAAAAGGAAATCAGGAGTGACTCTACCATTTACTTGGGGTCACCCATGTGCCAAGGATTGGGCTTGGTATTTTCACATTTGTTGCCTAGAATACCAAACTGGATGTCATGTCACCATTTTAAATAGGTAAGGAGACAGTAATTTAAGGAGGTTAAATAATTATTTTTATTACAACCTCACATCTATTTTAAATGGCAGAAATAGGATTTGGGTTCAGAGCTACCTGCTTCCAGAAAAATTTGTTCTGCAAATGATTCATTTCTCAAAGACATATTATTATTTTAGTAACAAATATTTGGAAGAGTAACCCAAAGAAACGAATTTCTAATGGCGATATTTCAGACTTTAAAACACCACGTTGAACACCTTAGTTGAATGAATGTTGAATATCAGTCTTCAGAGCCTCTGGGATCATAGCATTTAGGTAACCCTGTGCTACAATTGACCTGTGATTAACTATAAGCCCAGCTCCATGGGCAGGCACCCTGGAGAGCAGTGACATCCGCGAGCATCCATAAAAGGGTCAGAGTGGCCACACAACCTCCCAAGGCAGTGACATCAGAGCTGATAGCAGTCCGGGTTTGCTTGGGTAAGCAGAGACTCAAATAACTTTGATGTGTCTTAAGTTGGCTTTGCTACATGTCAGATGAATCTAGCTCTTGCCTCTAAAAGTGACACAGTCTGTGGAGAAGGACAAGAAGAGGGTATGAGAGGCTCAGCAATCCTGAATTTCTTCCTACTTTGACAGTAACTTTGCCCTGTTGTTGTTGTTGTTGTTGTTGTTGTTGTTGTTGTTGTTAGGTGCCATCGAGTCGATATCCGACTCGACTCATAGCAACCCCATATACAACAGATAAAACTTTTGTCATTGCTTCTCTGCTATTCATTGTGTTTTCAAAGGCTAACTTTTTTGGGGAGTGAGTTGCCGGGTCCTTCTCCAAAGCCTACAGCACCTGATATTCCCGGGCAGTCTCCCACCCAAGTACTAACCAGGCCCAACCCTGCTTAGCTTCTGAGATCTGATAAAGGTCAGATGCTACAGTGGTATGGCTGCAGGCAAGTGTTGCCCAGGCTGTCCTCGAACTTGTGATCCTCTTGCCTCATCCTCTGCAGCTCCTTGATTACCAGCAGGCACTACCATGACCAGCTTTGCCCAGTTGTCATGAACAAATCTGCACAATTGTGGAAGCTGGTGGTGGAGTCAATGGCAGGCAGTTGTCTCTGCACCTGGGGCGGAGGAGGATGGGGGATTGCAGGTCAGCCACCCTGTAAATTAGAAAGGAATGCTGACCCTGTGGTGGGGGAGAGGGACACAAATGCAAAGCAGGGGGAAAACTGGAAGCAACAAGGACAGAGCAGTACCCGCACCTTTCTTGCTACCTCCAGAGGTGCGGCCTGCAGAAGGGGACACTTTCTCCCAGAAACCGCACACACAGTGAGCCTGCAACTCAGAGAAGCTGAAGGCGGAGAGTGAGTGTGACTGGAAGGAGCGGGCCCTGGGCTGCTCCTTGACAGCAGGGTGAGCCATTAGGTCAGCACAATCCAGACATCTGTTGGGTGCCTTCCACCAATCGCAGAGTGGCTGCTGTCCCCTCTGCAGCCCCAATCTCATGCAGATTTCTCCTGTGACCAGCCCTCATCTGGAACTCTACAGGGAAGAGAATTCTGGTACGTATTTATAGCTTTGCTAAATGGACATAGCACAAAGCCACTTCAGGGGGAGAGCACCAAAGACTATAATCATATAAAAACCAAAGGCTTTATGAGAAGAGTGGAGTGGAAAGAGAATTCCTACTCACACCCATACTGCACCTCTGGTCAGGTCTTTCAAAAAGAAAGACTTGAAATTCAGGCATGGAGTGGGCTGCAGCCAGGAACCAATAACTAAATGTCTAAAAAGTGATGATTATATGCAAGACTTCATGCTAGGATTCACTGTGGGGGCTTCAACAGAGGATCTCAGCCTTGACCAGAAGGAAGATGAGAGAGGCATGATGCCACAGGTGCTCATCACAGTAAGTATATTGCACCCATGTGGTCACCCACAAGGTACTGCCAAAGCTGCCTGGCATTTGGTTCCTAGGACAGACTTCAGCATTGTCAGGCTCAGGCTCAAATTCAACCTTACCCCTCACTAGATGTGTTATCTTGGGCAATTTACTTAATCACTCTGAGCTTTCATTCCCTAATTTATAGTGACAACACCAGTGTAAGTTCACCATAAAGATAAAAAGAGACTGTGTATGTGAAGCACTGGCATTCTGCAACAAGGGAAGGATCATTTTGCCCAGTAGCTAGACAAGAAAAAAAACTCATCTCCCAAAGAAAGACAATTATTTGCTCAGAGAGAGTTGAGTTATTTATTGTCCACATTGTGGTCATGATGCTCATCAGTTGGGGTCCCTCAGGAATCAGATGCCACTTTCAGAGGGTTGAGGAACCATAATCAAGGGTCCATTTACAAAGACAGGCATCTAGGATAAGCCATCATTGCAAAGTTATCCTCCTGAACCTGAAAGGGAGGAGAGAGGATAATGTTACCTAAAGCCGAGTGACAGCTCAAGAAGAAGAGACTGTCCAATCGGAGCTCTAGCTGTAGGAAAACACAGATATTGCCTGCACTCTTTGGTCAGGGAGGGAGCAAGAGGAATAATTACCCCATCTTCCCATTTCCTATAAGCACTTCTCCCTGGCCAACCCAACCATAGGCCACAAGCTAAGGGAGTCTGGCCAATGCAGTTGCTCCACGAGTGTCCCAAGGCATAGAGCTAGGCAGACAATGGTAGACAATAAATCTTGGAGAATAACAAGAATGTCGACTCACTGGATTCCTTAGTTCAATGTCATCCTTTGAGCAGAAATAGATATGGTTAATTTTTAGTATTAGTCATATACATTTACATGGCATCTTATAATTTTTAAGTGTTTTCACTTTAAATTCTCCTTTTTGAACTTTTTAAAAATTCTCATTTTTTAACTTGGCGGTGTCCCTATGAGGTAGATAAGCTCATGTTATTCATGTCATTGAACTCTAAAGTCCAGAGAAGTAAGACTTACTCAAAGTTACATGTGGAATGAACTGTTAAGTCCACATTAGAAATAAGACCTTCTGATTTCTAACTCAGTGCTCTTTTCAAGGTGTGAAATTCATTTATCTGGGAAAGTGCCCTTGCTGAAAATCCAGAGTGTGACATGCCTGGCCTGGTTGAGTAGACAGGGCTCTTTCTGAGTTGTTTCCAATAAGCAAATATTCCTGACACTTCAATTATCCCTATCGAAACAAAGAACACATTGTGCAAAAGGCTTCATAAATTTCATTCAGTTGGATACAGTGAGAATAATAGAACTCAAAGCTTTGTGTGTATTCCCTAAAAAAAAAATCACCCAACAAAACAGAGATTGTTGTAATGGAAACATCTAGGCTAGAAAAAGAGGCAACACAGGCTCTGTGTTTCACAAACCTGGCTCTGAGTTATTCATGTCCATCATTGTAACAGCAAAGAAAGTATCTTCTGTCAGGAACTCATGCCTCTTATTATCCTATAAATCAAAGCAGGCCTTCTTTGGCTAATTCCAAAATTGTATTTATGATAAGGTTTTTTTAAACTTTTCTATATTTGGTGTCTTGTCATCTTCATGTATACCCTCCTAAGTCACTTTCTCTATCCCACTGTTATGGGCTTAATTGTGTTCACCAAAAAGATTTCAAAATCCTAACACCTAGTACCTCAGAATGTGACCTTATTTGGAAAAAAAAGAACCTTACAAAGATGATCAAGCTAAAATGAGATTGTTAGGATGTGCCATAATCCAATATGACTGGTGTCCTATGCAAAGGGGAAATTTAGACATAGAGACAGATACATGTAGAAAGAAGACATGCGTAGACACACAGGGAAGAACAAGCTGGCCATCTACCCATCATGAAAGCCTGTGGCTACCAGAAGCTGAGTGAGAAACTGGGAATATATCTTTCTCTACAGAAGCAGGGCCTCAAGGACACCTTTATCAGAGACTTCTGGCTTCCAAAACAGTCCATAATAAAATTCTGTTGTTTAAAGCCACCTAATTTGCTGTACTTTGTTAATAGGAAATTACTCTCTGGGAAATTAATATACCCATTAAGCGTATACACACATATACCCAAAATAGATGGCACAGGGTTGGGTAGTGTTTCGTTCTGTTGTATAAACAGTCATAAGAGTCAGAGTCAACTTGATGGCACCTAACAACAACAACCCAAGATATAGCCAGGAAAAATGGCAATGATTAGCCAGTTGTGGTGGTGCATGTCTATAAATCCAGGGACTCAGGGGGCAGAGGCAGTAGGATTGCAGGTTTGAGGCCAGAGGCAGCTGGCATAACTTAACAAGACCCTGCTTCAATTTAAAAAATCAAAAAGGGACTGGGAGTGTAGCTCAGTGTCAGGGCACTTACAAAGTATGCACTGCACAAGGCCCTGCATTCAGACCCCAGTAGTGGGGGGGGGAAAGGCAATTATTTTCTTGTCAATACCGAAGCTTTCATAGAAAAGTGTCCAAAGAAACTGCCAGAAAAGTTTTATATAAATTACATATCACTCTTCTTTTCTACTTCTAGAGAATGAGAATGGATTAGATCTAGTAAAAGGGTCTACGGTGTTAATATCTGAATTAATCCAGATATACTTGGTTAACAGTCATAGAATATCCATATCAAAGTGGTTTAAACAATGAAGGCAACTTTTTTGGCTCCCATGTCTGCAAATGCAGATGTATCCTGAGCCTTAGGCACAATTTGCTCAACGTTCTAGATTAATTTCTCTGTGATTCTCTTAATATCACCTCTTCTCTGTGTCGATTCCATCCTCTGGCTAGTTTCCTTCACAGTAGCAAATTTATTGCAGTGATTCCAGTGGACACATCTGAATCCAACACTTCCCAGAGAAAGAATGCTTCTATGCCCAGGTTTCTCAGCAAGAGTCCTGGCTGTGGTGCTGATTATACCATCTCTAACCAACTCTAAAGGATAACCAAATGTGATTTGCTTATGCCTGATCTGTTTGGTCCAATCACTGTGACAGCAGGCATGGGATTCCCTCATGGATTAAACCTCCTCCTAGAGCTTGAGGTGAGGAGCAAACCAGGCTCCTGAATGGAAGGAGAGCAAAACAGATGCCGAGGATTCACCCCAGTGTCCAATCCAGGAATAAACAAAATATTGGTCATTTGTCTATTAAAAAATTCAACATTGTGAAGATCTGATGGTCAAAAAAAAGTTATCTTGGGCTATAATCAATTGCTAGACTATGGAGTCTAGAATATGAAAGTTTATTTTCATATCTTAGGAGAGGTTATAAGTAAAGGAGAGGAGACTGTACTTATTTGATTTATTAAGCACTGTACCAGTTACTATGACTACATAAGAAGTTATCTCAAAACTTAACTGTCTTAAAATAGCAGTAATTATTTATTATCTCTCATGGTTTCTGCAGATCAGGAATTTGGGTTGTGAGTAATTAGGCATAACTAGCTCAGGGACTCTCCTGCCATTTACAGACATTAAGTGGCTGTGCCCAGGCTCAATCCCAAAGACTTCTCTCCTCACCTACCCAGAATTGGATCTGGAGCCCTCAAACAGTGGAAGCTCCATGGCCATCTTTCCAACCCTGCATTGTCTCTTCACATGATCTCTGTGTCCTGATGTTTCAGGATCTGGCTCCCAAGGTACAAGACTGTGTGTGTGTGTGTGTGTGTGTGTGTGTGTGTGTGTGTGTTCATTTCTATATTTCAACTATATCTCTCTATATTAACATACATATGGAGAGAGACAGACAGAGAGACAGAGATAGAGACAGAGAAAGACAGAAGCAGGCAAACTCCTACCATCTTCTACAACCTGACCTTAGAAGCAAGCAGCTTCATTTCTGCAGCCTTCCGTTCATCTAGGTAATTGCAAACTCCCATTGGGTTCAAGGAGAGAAGAAACAGATTCCACTCATAAATAAAGAGTGACAAGGTTCTAGTAGACTATATGCAACCAGAAAATTTCTGTGTCCCTCAGGTGAAAAATATAATCTAACACATGCAGTTGTAGCATTTTTATACCATAGAATGTTCTATATGTATTACAAATACTAGTTCCTTTAATGAATTGAGCACTAGTCTTCCTTTTACACATGGAAGATGCTATCTGTACCCAGCCATAACTCCTTGGGCCTCACCATTTCAACACCTACCAGTTCAATTTCCAAATACCAGATTTGGCTTGAAAACTTCCACTGGCCTCTGGAAGCGAGTGTGTTTTTGTGCTTTCTTACATGAGGCAGGCCAGACATGTAGAAGAATAAATGTCCTCCAGATTCAGGCTTCCGCAAATAATTGACAGAAGTTGGATTACAACATCCCTCACCCCTTGGTGGCAGAGTGGGGATTTCATAAAGGTATGTGATCTACCCTTGAAACAGATCAGGGAGAGCCACCTCCCTTTGGGGCACTGTGCATGCAGTATTACTAAAACACTGTTAAAATCAATATTAGTGTTAATGATAAAGGTGTTTATTTCCTTACAGTAAGTGCTCATTCTGCTGACTATTTTCCTGCAAGGAAGCATAGATGTTGGGGGATCTGACTTCCAAGTTGGCAGCTGTTAGATTATCTCTTGCCACTCTGGCTGCTTTAAGTAAAGAACTCTCAACCAAGCAGCCAGCACCTTATAATCTTATATCAGCACTAGTAGATGCCTTAAGGAAGCCACATGACAATTGTCACTGAAGTACAACTCCAACTCCTGAAGGTATAGCTCAAGCCATGGCTGTTTCAAATTGTTTGCTGTTTCTACTAAACATTTTGTGATCACAATCCTCAGTGAACTCTAGATGATACAGTGACCAATGCAGGCCAAAGGAGGAGAACTTCCCCTGGTGCCCCAGCAGAGGTACAGCTGTGACTGGTGCAAAAAAGACTGCTGTGATTGGTGCAAACACAAACCTTCATTTGTCTGAGAAGTTTCTGTGATTGGTGCAAACTCCCCTTCTCTGGCTATATAAGTAAGCTGTTGGGCTCACTTAGTGAGCTGGCCAAGAGACACCTTCCTGTGCTTCCCCCTGGTGTTGCAACATTAGGCCCAATAAAAGGTTTATCTGAAGTGCCTGCTTTTGGTAGTGTGAGTTGAGCTGGCAACACAAAGAAAGAAGCAATGAAGGCAGCAGAATAGTGGTAACAGCAGTGGCAAGGGACAGCAGAGACTATAGAGCAGTAGTGGTAGAGATAGCAGAGTAGCCAGAATTCCAAGATGTAGTAGTAGCAAAGTAACTGGCAACTTGACAGCTGAAGAAGAGGTGAGGTTGTAAGACTAGCAACTAGCAGCAGCAGAAACAGAAGCAGCAGCAGCAGTAGCAAAAAGGGCTGTGATTACTGCCTCCTGAATCCAGCAACAGTGACAGCAGCCATTGCAATAAGAAGGAGATGAACAGTTCAAGAAAGCTACCAGGGCAGGAAGAAGAGGGATGAAAGAAGAGATAGAAAAGGCTGTAAAGAGCCAGAAAAGAGGAACTACATGCCCTGGTTGCTGGAAGAGTTCCGGAAAGCTGTCGAGTCTGTAGGACTAAGGGTCTCAGATACCCTAGACCTGAGAGCTATAACACTGACCACTGTCTAAAACTGAGGAATACCAATAACCAGTCCTATCCAGAAGCCACAACACTAGTGCTGTCAAAGACCAAGGAATCCTGATAACTAGGCCCACCTGGAAGCTGTAATGCCAGTGGCTACCGAGAACTGAGGAATCCCGACCTCCTCAGCCTCCATAAGAGCTATAGCCCTTATGGGTTTAGAAATCCCCACCTGCTCAGCCTACATAGGAGCTGTAGCACTTAAAGGGCTGAGGAATCTCAACCTGCCCGGCCTACATAAGAGTTGTAACAGTTGAAGTCACCACTTGCTGCTGCTGCTCCCACCTGTCTCTTATCACTGCTCACCAGAATAGAAAGCTGAGAGATGCTTGTCTAGCTATAATTTCTATCCAGGTAGAGCTAAAGGACCCCAGCCAGCTGATTAATGACACCCTGGTTCCCAGAGTCTTAGAGGGAATAACTTCTACTGGCCCATAGTGGTGACTTTCTTGACAATACAACTTTATCAGCCACCTTCCTTTCCCTGTCTTCTTCCTACCACCATACAGATGTTTTCGGGCCTCCGAAATAAACTCTGTGGAGCCTTTCTAAGGGAATTGACTCAAGATCACTCGGTTGTTAATCTGAACCTAGATTATAACTGCATGTACTTTTGAGAAGTCCTTTTTTGGAACTCAAATTAAATGTTAGAGAAAAAGCAGTGCAGAAGAGATTAAAGATCCCAAAAGGGTATCCAGAATTATTCATTATAGGCCTGGGCTGCTCCAAGTTTACAGGCAGCAAACATTTACTGAAATTCTACTATGACCCCGGCATTGGGCTGAAAGCTAGGGGACTTTAGTTCTCTGATTCTGGGATAGGTGTGAAACTTCTTGGCCAAATTCTCTCAGGGCTGTGATGGAGGTCACAGTGAGGCTTTCAGATGAGAAAGCCCTCCTCTAAGGGAGGTTGATTTTGATATCCCTATTTCTGGGACCATTGGGATAGGGTTAGAATGTGAGCATTAGCTCAGTTTTCCATAACAAAAAGCCATAGGCTGAGTAGCTTAAACAGTAAAAATTTATTTTCTCACAGTTCTATAGCCTGGGAAGTCTGAGATCAAGGTGCCTTCAAATCAGTTCTGGGAAAGAGCTTTCTTTCTGTCTTGCAGGCATCTATCTTCCTTCTCTATGTGTCCTCACATGGTGGGGGGCAGTGCTCCTGTTTTTCTTCCACTTCTTACAAGGACACTAATTCATTTTGATAAGAGGTGCGCCTTTATGACCTCCCTTAACTTTACCTTCTTATAGATCCTCACTCCAAAAACAGTCAAATTGGCAGTTAGGGCTTCAACAGAGGAATTTTGAGAAGACACAATTTAGTCCCAACCAGTGAAGTTTTGGTACAGGTGTCTGCAAGGGTTCCCACCTTTTGAAGCATTTTTGATTAATTTTATTTACTCAGCAATCATTACCCATGGCAGGTTAGAGGTAGAAGCACTTTTGACTACAAAAAATACCTTTAAAACAGAAAGGGCATAAATACTATGTGATTGGATGGTCCACCGAGTCATACCAAAGCCTGTTCAGCAGGCTCCCTGGGCAGTTCATGCTGTTCCACTAGTGGGAGGATGCAGTTCTATATGAAAATGCCTTCATCAAATCATCTCCCACTTCCTCTCCAAACCCAGAGATGCTTTTCTGGGAACATGGTGTTGGCTCTCTAGTCCTCTCTGACCTTCTAGCTGTTCCTGTGATGAAAATTATCTAGATTGGAAGTATACTTCTTCAGCCAGATAGTTAGATCTAACAGCTGCTAGTGCAAACAGCCCAACCTTGGACTTGAAACAAGAGACCTCAACTTTCCTTTTTCTTTCCTTAGGTTAATCAATAATCATTTATTTAATGTTGACTGAACATTGTTATATGTAAGGCATTGGGCCATATTCTTTTCATGGGAACCCCTCTTCCAGCAGTTAACAGCTGTAGGGAGAAAGGAGATGAAAAGACAGTAAGGTAAGGCTATTGTGGAGAAATTGTGGATGCCCCACCCAGTACTCACTTGAGTTCACCTTTATGTCATGGTGACAGCTTCCCATTCAGGTGCCTGCACCCCTCTTATTCTCTGCCTGAGGGTGTCTCTGGCACCATTAAGGGCCCCAAAGCCATTGGAGAGGGACGGTAGGTGGAGAAATGTCAGCCTCCCGCACTCACACTTGGGTAGAGGAGGCTGAAGTGTGTCACACACATTTCCTAGCATCCTTGGAAGGGTTATGCCCCAGTGATGACCCACATTTCCACATAACTTTGTTGACTTTTCTCCTTGCCTGGTCTCATTGTGCCCACTTGGTCATTTGTGGTTCTAGGAGTCACTTCCCATATAAACTCCCAGCACTGAAGCCTTCTTCTCAGTGTCTTCTTTAGAGAAATTCAACTAAAATAGCAGGTTATTTATTTTTAATTCTCATTTCCTTTCTCTTCTTTCTTTTTTTTTTCTTCAGTGAATCAAACCTAGGGCCTAAGGCCTTTTGCATGCTAGGTAAACTCTCTACCACTGACCTGCATCTGCATCCCCAGCCTTAGTTTTACTGCTCAGCAAATACACAACTCATGTGTTAACTTCCCCTGCCACTGCCTGTGACAGACATGCATCTTGATCATGTCTGCTCCTCACTAAGTTTGGAACATGTCATAGAATGGACCAGTGTGGCCATGTAGAATAAAATCCTAGCCATAAGGAATTTCACAGGTTGTCAGAGGTGGTGTTATTGTCAGGTGCTGTGGAGTTAGTGTCCCACTCATACCAGACCAAACTACAACAAATGAAGCACTATTGTCTGTGCTTCTCTGTTATTCATAGGGTTTTCAATGGCTTATTTTTTGGGGGAGTGGGTTGCCAGGTCCGTCTCCCAAGCCTACAGTACCTGGTGTTCCCAGGCGATCTCCCATCCAAGTACTAACCACGCCCAACCCTGATTAGCTTCCAAGATCTGATGGGATTGGACGCCGCAGTGGTATGGCTACAGGCCATCAGAAGATAGCTCTCCATTGCTCTTTCTCTCTCTCTCCCCATTTGCATCATGCTACATAGACCACTGGATTCCAGGGAGGGAAAACGGAGTGACCTTGAGGTTCCAAAGAGAAACCAACTAAAAGACAGGATTTACCACTTTAATTGAGCAACTGAGAGGACTGGAGGTGAGAATGGGGCAAAAAATAGTCATCTGAGCACCTTACATGGCAAATTTTCTGTTGCAGCTCACATGGAGAGTCCTGCCTGGGGAAGGTCAGTGATGGCAATGACCATCTTTGGGAATGGGTCAGACCTGCTCCTCTTCACCATCAACAGCCTCCTGCTGCAATGATCTGAGGACCACCAGAAAGACATCAGCAGCATAGGGGTGGATTTTCTCCATGTCCTCCAAGTCCATGAATGATTGCATGTGCATGTGGGAGGAGGGAGGCTATTATCCATACCTCAAGAGCTGCCCTCTCTTGGAACATGTGGGGAGGGACCAGACACCACACGTCTGTCTCTAATGCAGGAAGTGATCAGGTAAGCATAGTATGCCTGGTGTCAAGAATTTATAGACCCAGCATTCTAGTGATGTATACTTTGAATACGTAATATGGAAACAAAAGTGATTTACCTTGCATCATCTTCCTCCATGTAATAAAGAGAAATTTGTTTGTAAGCCTTCTCTCTAAATAAGGAACAAATGCTATACAAAAAAAAGGGGGGGGGCGCAGAAGTGGAAAATTTTTTAGGTGCTGGAGGCAGAAGACTTAGCTCATTCCAGGCTGGAGAGGGGAAAATGTGTGCACAGTGGTGAGGCCTGTACTGGCTTTGAAGGATGACCATGATCCTGACAGAGCCTTCCAGAGGATGATAGCAACCCACAGAGAGGGAGATGTGCCAGGGATTTCCAGAGTCAAGAGAGCTCAGAAACTGAGGGAGAGCAGAGCGTTTCCATTAACTCTCAAAGATGGACTATGTTGTGGGGTCTGGAGAATTTTTTATCTTCTAACAAAAACAAGTGTAAGTTTTAGTTTCTTGGCTTCTTCAACTCTGGAGACTTTGACCTTCACCCAACTTCCTCCATTTATTACTCTGTATCAGACTTTGGCCTGCAGCCGTAGCCCTGTGGCATCCAATCCTGTCAGATCTCAGAAGCTAAGCAGGGTTGGACCTGGTTAGTACTTGGATGGGAGACCGCCTAGGAACACCAGGTGCTGTAGGCTTGGGAGAAGGACCTGGCAACCCACTCCCAAAAATCAATCCACCATTGAAAAATCCTATGAATAGCAGAGAAGCACTGACAATAGTGTTTTGCCTGTTGTACGTAGGGTCACTATGACTTGGATACCGACTCCAGGGCACCTAACATCAACAACATCAGACTTTGAAACTGCCCCCGGCACAACCTTGATCTCAGAGCTCTCTCTTCCTTCTAAGATATCATTCCTCATAATACTGCATAGCTGAGACTTAGCTCAGTTGCTAGAGCACTGCTCTGCAGTCTCTGAGGTCCCGGGTTCGATTCCAGCACCACAAAAATGGGAAAGGACATGGCAATCCACTGAGGCAATCCTGAAACAATCAGCCATTGAAAACCCTGACATGACTCGACGGCACCTAACAACAACAACAATACTTCATAATGAAGTGGGTAAATAGGGACATTGCTTCAGAAGCTGGCGCCCATCCCTCAGTTTGGTTTCTGGGTGAATTCTTCCAACTGGCTGCTTGAACAGCACTTTCCCGTCAATATGCCCATATTAAACTCTTCATCACCCATGAAATATGCTTGCTTGTTGCTTCCCTAGTTCTTTAAACAACACTGCCATTATTCCATGCACTATGAAGGAAGAAAAGAAAACTGGGAAAAGGAAAACTTCCGCATGGAATGCCAGGCACCTAGTGGGTATTTTTACACCTCATCCCATTCAGTCCTCAGGACAAACAAGGAGATAGATAATATTGACTCCATTTGTAAGTGAGGACACAGAGGCTTAGAGGGGTTAAAGAATTTGCCTGAAAGTAGAATTAAAGTAGCTTCAAAAAAATAGAGCTCAGATTCCAAATCAGATATTTGTCTTCAAAGTCTATATTCTCTTCATCCTTCACAAAGATCTTTTATTTCCCCTCTAAATACATCTTACATCTGCATTTTCCTTCCATTCTCTCCACTGCTACTCTTCCTTAAGTCATATGTGGTGAGGAAGTCTCAGAGACTCTGAAGCATGGTGGTAGGTATGGGGTGTGGGGAACTGGTGGACCCTGGTCTCTGGCCTTGGATTCTATAGTTCAGGGTAGGAAATAGCAAGGAGATGGTGGGAGGAAGGTGAAAGAAGAAGGTGAAAGGAAGATGGAGGTGGGAGAGGAATAGAATGTGGGCTGGGGAGGGAACCCAGGGGTCTCATGGTTTTCCATGGAAACCTTTGATCTGCTCAGCCCCAGCTCAGTTCTGAGCACTGTCCCTTGCCCCTCTCTTTTGTGTTACACAGGAACAGTGTGAGTGACCACAACTGTGCAATGTCACCTGCTTCCCCCCACACCACCCTAAATACAAAACCCAGCAGCTAGAAAAATCACTTCTGGGGTAAGTGTTTGTAAACATTGGTTAGAATTCTTTTCAATATTACTAGCTCTCATTGTCAAACTATTACTAATGGGCCAGTGTCTGTACTGTGATCATTCTAGGAATTATAACATTTTATCCTCAGGACGACCACAGTACACCTTACAGATAGGTAAGTTAGGCTCACAGGAACATGCCAAGGGTGCCAAGGCTGAGATTGGTGGAGCCAAAGCCAAGACCTCCCAGCTCTAGAGACCCTGCACTTCACTTTGACCTCACACCTCAAACCTGGTACATCCTTAAGAAAAAAAAATTTTTAAGAGGTTCTGTAGGGTGTGTGTGTGTGTGTGTATGTGTGTGTGTGGATGCACACATGTATCGTTATCATAAAAGTGTTGTTGTTTGGTGCCGTTGTGTTGGGTCCAACTCATAGGGACCCTCATAGGGTTTTCAATCGCTGTTTGTTTCCAGATTGCTTCAGGAGTGGACTGTCACATCCTTCTCCCATTTTTTGCATGCTGGGACTCGAACCCAGGGCCTCAAAGAGTGCAGAGCAGCACTCTACCAACTGAGCCTAACAAACCCCAGCTCTTGTGAAAGTGTTGTTGTTGTTGTTGTTAGGTGCCGTTGAGTCGGTATCAGACTCATAGCGACCCTCTGTACAACAGGGGAAACACTATTGTCAGTGCTTCTCCGCTGTTCATAGGGTTTTCAATGGCAGATTGATTTTTGGGAGGGGGTTGCCAGGTCCTTCTCCCAAGCCTACAGCTTCTGGTGTTCCCAGGCGGTCTCCCATCCAGGTACTAACCAGGCCCGACCCTGCTTAGCTTCCAAGATCTGACGGGATCGGATGCCACAGGGCTACAGCTGCAGGCAGTTGTGAAAGTGTAGACAAGTGAAAAAGCAGAAAAGGAAAAGTCCTATGTGATCCGAGCTCCCAGAAATAACCACTGCTAACATGTTGACATTTATGTTCCCAGACATTTCTATGCCTGTACATACTTTTCTTCTTAATAAATATAGGCTGTATGACATGTACAGTTTTGTACCTTTTGTTCATGAAATGATATATGAGATGAGAGGCTGGAAGGCGCCTTATTCTTTTGAATGGATATAGCACCACTTATTTAACAAACTCCTTATTGTTGGACACTTAGGGCTGTGATTTGGCTTTGGTTTTCAGATTTCCACCCTTGTAACTAACTCTGTGCCTGCAGCCATACCACTGTGGTGTCCCATCCTGTCAGATCTCGGAAGCTAAGCAGGGTTGGACCTGGTTAGTACTTGGATGGGAGACCACCAGGGAACACCAGGTGCTATAGGCTTGGGAGAACGACCTGGCAGCCCACTCCCAAAAAACAATCAGCCATTGAAAACCCTACGAATAGCACAGAAGCACTGACAATAGTATTTTGCCTGTTGTACTAGGGTCGCTATGAGTCAGATACCGACTCAATGGCACCTAACAACAACAATGACAATTAATTCTGTGATGGCCTCTGTGAGGCTGAAGGCCTCCACCTGACTCCTCCAGATCCTTTGCCTGCTGCAGCTGGAGGGACCATGGCTTTGGAGGGTGGCCCTTCCTCTGCCTGAGGTGCCTCCTCACCCCCAGATCACCAGCTAACTTGTGCTGTCTTTCAGGTCTCAGCCAACAGGCAGCTCCCTCCAGGAAGCCTCTAGAGACTTCTCAGACTACACCAGGCCCTTTAGTTGTCTATGAAATGAACAAGTCCAAGGCCGTCTCTTTTCTTAAGTCGAGCTTTAGGAGTGGAATTGCTGAGTCAGAGAACATGCTCACTTTTAAGACTTTTCATGGATTACTCAGTTGGGCTCCAGAAAGGTGTAATGACTCTCACCTCCAACACTAATGTGTGTAGGGTGAGTTGTTTATGTGCCTTCAACCAAACCATCACCTATTTTTAAGACAATTTTTAAGATAATCGGCCAAATTGCACCAATCAGTATTACAACTTTTTCCCATAATCAACTTGGGTATATGAGACAGCAAATCTCCATTTTACAAAAAGCATCCTGAATCCACATAACAGCTTCTACTTGTGTCTTTACCATCACTGTGTGGTACTAGTTCCACTCACAGATCTTAGGTTTCCTGATCATTACAATGGGGGCCTCCATTTTTGTTTATCTACCACTTGCTGGGTATCTATGACATTAATAGACCATGCTCATGCAATTCCTGCCTTATCACACTTAATCCAAACACAACCTTGATAAGATAGAGACCATGATTACCCTCAATCACAGATGAGTACCTGAAGCCCAGAGAGGTTAGGTGACTTGTTTAAGGCCACACAGCTGATTAGTAAGGGAGCTGATATTTGAATACACCCAGTGTTGATTCTATTACCTGTGGTCTGAAGGAAGCATTACACAGCTTCCATTTTCTGCTCTCTCACATCTTACTTTCAAACTTCCTTGAATTTAAAAACAAAATCTTGTATCCAGCTAACTTTCAAAATAGTTCTTTGACAGAGAACAAACGTATCAACTAAATGCCGTATGTCTTACATCTACCCATTTTCAATATCTTTACTTCAGTATTATTATTTTCCCATTTTACAGATGGCAAAATGAGGTTCACATAACTTATGCAATTTTCCCACCCCACTAAGAAGTGGTAGAAATCAATACCTGAATCCACAACCTATAACTCCTTTCCACCTTCACCAGCTCACTCACTCCTAGTACATGTTGTTTATGCATTTGCTGATGTTTTAGCCAAAAACCTTTATGAAATAAACTTTTCTGCCCGAAAAAAAGCACTTGGATGGAGGTTGAAGGTACTTTTTCATTTATTTGTTTATTTATTTATTCATTTATGGGGGTGAGGTTGAGATAGGGTCTCGCTGTGTAGCCCCAGGTTGGTCTTAACTCACAATCCTGCCTCAGCCTTCCAAGTGCTGGGATTATAGACATGCCCCTCCATGCCTGGCAGAAGATGCTTCTTCTAATATTGCCGCTAATTAACTTTGGGATTGTGAGGACAAGAGGAATGATAAATTCTAAAGTCCCTTCAACTTCTAAATTCTGCACTGGGCAGTGGAGGACATGAACTTTGCCACCAGAAAGACCTGTTTCCAAAATGCGACTTGCCATTCTCTGGCCGATGGGTCTTAGTCATGAATTTAATTTCCTCATCAACCGAATCAGGCTAAGGACATTTTCCCTGCTGTGTTCCTAGAAGAATTGAAGCAGACGCCTGGACAACTCTGGCCTGCTGTGGCGGCAGCAGTGAAGTGTGTGCTGGTTGTGTTGGGGCTGGGGCAGGCTGGGCTGGTTGCATGACGGCAACTTCCTTCCGTTGCCTGCACAAGCCTCCGTCTCACTACAGACACTCTGCATACACCTTCATGATCAAGCAACGCCTACCACACGCTCACACCCTTGAACTTTCCTGTGACCATGATACATGCTTTTCAAACTATCTTAAGTTGACCTTCACTGGTATGGAAATTCTGAAAATGTACAGTTAGAGTTGCATAACTTTGAGGCTGGTCTATAAAGCAAGCAGCTTTCTTTTTCTTCTTCTTTTTTTTTTTTTTTTTTTTTTTAATCAACCTGAGGCATTCCCCTTGTGGGCGTGTGATCGCCCAGTGGCAGCAATAGCTCAGGCAGCCACAACCTTCAGCCTGCTGCCAGTGAGCACAGAAATGTGCAGAGCCCCTGGCCTACTGCAGGCCCAGAGCTCTGGGGCAGTTCATCTGGTGCCTGAGCAAAAGTGGGCAGAGCAGTGAGCACATGGCTGCTTCTCCCTAGGCACCTGGCTCTGGGAGATCCTTTGGTCAAACTCAACAGCTCAAGACTCGAAAGATAGGAGAACCAAGGTACTCCAATGACCCTTCACCCACCAAATGTAGCCTCATCTGTGGCCCAGGTAGGAAAATAACTGTTACCATCTCACACTGGTCATAGGAAGGGGCAGAACATTTGAGAAACAAGATGAAAGCCACAGAAAGGGGCTGTTTTCTGCCAGGTGATCCTCCACCTGGATGGTACTTTAATCTCACCAGGCAAGAAAAATGGACAAACAATTTGGGAAATATTGCAACAGCTAATCCTCACATGGAGCTCACTATGTGCCAGGCACTGCAAAAGTGTGTAACAATCTACAAAAGCCCGAAGAGTAGAAAACATCCTTATCCTCCCTTCACACATGAGGAACAGGAGGCCTGAGGGTGAAATAACCTGTCCAAGTTCATGCAATAGCAAAGACAGGAACTGAATCAACCCAGCAGCCTGTCCTCTGACACTTCACTGTGTTTCACAAAAGAAAAATTGCAAAGAGCTGACAAAAGTATGAAAAGATGTTCAGCATTACAAATGACCAGGGAAAGGTGTGACAAAATGGACCTGCTTAAGTACTTGTAGAGTGTAAGTCAGCCTTTGTAGAAAGGGATTTGTCAGTGTCTATCAGGATGTGCCTGGAGCTGTAGCACTGTGGCATCCTATCCCGTCAGATCTTGGAAGCTAATCAGGGTCAGGCCTGGTTAGTACTTGGATGGGAGAACGCCTGGAAACACCAGGTGCTGTAGGCTTGGGAGAGGACCCAGCAACCCACTCCTGAAAAATAATCAGCCACAGAAAACCCTATGAGTAGCAGAGAAGCACTGACAATAGTATTTCACCTGTTGTACACAGGGTCACTATGATCCAGACACCAACTGGACGGCACCTAAGAAAAACAACAATCAAGATGTGCACCATGAAGCAAGGCACAGTGGCACACACCTGTAATTCCAGTACTCAGGAGGCTGAGGCAGGGGAATCACAAGTTTGAAGCCAGCCTGGGCTACATAGGGAGTTCCAGGCCAGCCCGAGGTATATAACAAGACCTTGTCTCAGAAAAGGAAAACAAAACAAAAAAATGCTATGGAGTCCCTTTGGCCCAGGTTTCCACTCCCAGAAATCCACAGTGCTAGAATACTCAGAACGCTTTATGGACAAGGATACTCTCATATGGCATTGTCCACACAAGACCCTCCAGCCCTCTGCATGTGTGACTCCTAGTGAAGTGCCAGCACTTGTTGGCAGCCTCAGAACCACATTTATTTAGCTGAATGCTGAGAAGTCTGTCCAAGCCCTTCAGTTTGCCCACTAACAATTCAGTGGTGCTAGTGTGAGCAGAGCCCTGTTCTGTAAAATTCAACCAACAAGCAGCTCTGGTCTTCCTGGCCCCTAGTGCTGAGGGGATCACCATGACCCACTCTGTTACCCCCTCCCGCCACCCAGGGGCTTCTGGTGGAGTGAGCCAGTGGAAGACACCAGCAGATCAGAGATGACTGAGGGTTGGAGGGTTTAGACCCTGCGTCTCCCCACCTGCACCTGTCCCTCCATGCCAGGTCATGGTTTTAGCAGTGGCTCAAAGTCCTTACCATCCCCTCTATCCATTGCTCCCTCTGGATGAGCTCTCTCAAGGCTGTGACTCACATGGGTTTTGACACCTTTCCTTCTTCCTCAAGCCTAGACCAGGGGACAGTTTCTGCTGTTCCAAGACTCCAGATCTCTCACCAGCCCCACTGCCTCCACTTATCTGCCTTTACCCCATGTGTAGCCTCTTTACTGAACAGTCTTCCACTGAAGCCCCTGAACATGCCAGCTCTTCATCAGGACTCTGTGTGAGTCAGCACTTAATGGAAGTGACCAGCATGAGGAAGTCAGCCCTTCCCACTTGCTGGCTCAGGGGAGCAGCCGCAGTGTAGGTTTTCCAAGGTGGAGCAGGACTGTCTCCTTCCAATTCAGTCAGGGCTTAGCTCTTTTTCAAGTAACTAATAATTAAGAGGGCACACATTTTGTTAAGTTAGTTCATGTTCAGGGTTCAGTCTTAGATAAATCCAAATCCAGTTAGAATAGCTACATCTCCAGGAAGCTCTTAGGAATTTTACCTAACAGGACAAATGCACTGAGTTAAAGGAGAGCAAAGTGGAATCACCACCACATTTCAGTCATCTTGTCATGCCATGGGGGCTTGCATGTTGCTCTGATGCTGAAAGCTATGCCACCCGTGTTTCAGGTACCAGAAGGGCCACCCATGGTGGACAGGTTTCATCTGAGCTTCAAGACTAGGGAGAAGGACCTGGAAGCCCACTCCTGAAAAAATTAGCCATTGAAAACCCTGTGACTAGCTGAGAAGCACTGTCAAATACAGTGCCAGAAAATGAGTACCCCAGGTTAGAAGTCATTCAAGAAACAACTAGGGAAGAGTTGCCTCTTCAAAGTAGAGTCAACCGTAATGATGGGAATGGAGTAAAGCCCCTAGGACCTCCATTTGCTGATATAGTATGACTAAAAATAAGAAGAAATATAGTGACTGCAATAATGGGCTCAAATATATTGCAGTAATGGGCTCAACATTGTGTATGGCACAATGTTGAGTATTATTTTGTTCTGTTGTACATAGGGTCACCATGAGTCGGATTCAACTGAACAGCACCTAACAACAAGACAACAAGTGGAATTAAATCTGCTTCTCCTCAAGTGTCTCCATCGCAGGGAAGGACACCACCCACCACCAGGTCCCAAGCCTGGAACCCTGGAATCTCCAGCCCTAGCTCTCTAAACCTATCTCTGGTCATCCCCTCTCATGCACCCTCATTTCTACTGCCTTGGTCTGGGCTCTTTGCTTTTATTGTCTGGTTGGCAATTGTCATGGTGGGTGGTTTGTATCCTCATCTTTGCTTTCCCAGCCTGGCACATAGTCTGGCATGTCACTCTTCTTATTGTCCCTCAAATGTGCTGTGTATTTCCAGGTATCAGTGACTTCACACTTAATGGTCTGTCTTTTCCAGAATCTCCTCCCTCATCTATATGTCTATGAAACATTTGTCTTACAAAACTCCTTGCACTGAAGCTTTCCCTACGGATACTCCCCACTCAGCCTAGAAGAGTAACCTCGCCCTCCTTTGACTGCCTTTCTGTCTGCACCCAATTATGAAAGGCAAGCATGCCTATTACAAAGGTACATAAGAAACGTGTGCTGACTGACTTGACACCAAGGCACTTTCAGTAGGGTGATTCTAGGTGTGCTTGAGACAGCCCAGTTTTTGCCTGTTGTCCAAACACAATTATTTAGTGCCCCTTTCACTCTCTGAAGTGACTCTATGTGACTAATACTGGGAACTATAGAGTTGCTCTCTCTTTCTGCATTATTTGTGGACAAGGCTGTTGGCTCTGTGTGCACATAGGATCAACAACAGGAGGGCTTAGAATTTCCCTCTCAGTGTTCACTTTCTGCTTGCTGGTGGCCAGCAGATCAGTGTCTCTGGCTTCCCCAGGCCCAGGACTGAACAGCTGTAGAGCCAGGGTGGCGAGGTTGCCAGTGCAGGTCCATTTTTCTGTGTCCACTCAGCCCAGTAGAACAGAGCCAATCAGGACACTGAATACAGTCAGACTTGCAAGACGTTTACAATCCCGTGGGGACCAGTTAACCCCACCCTATTCCATGACCCGAGAGCAACGCTGACTGAAGCCTGGCAGTGGAGAGGGAGCAACAGCACTGCAGGCTGGGCGCAGGAAACCTTGTAAGCCCAGTGCTCACCAGAGACGGGCCATTGGTGGATCTTCTATGCACAAGAGGGAGCAGCTCATTAGACCGACTGTCCTTCTCCAAGGGCCACTGGAGTGGCTCCTAGGCAAGGTGCTTAGTAGACAGACGGAGAAATGCTGACTAGCCCTTCCCCCAGGCTTCCTGCACTTGTTTAAAAAACAGCCCGATTGCTCAGCCTCTTTCCTGAACTTCTTCCCACCTCCCCCACATCTTAGACACTTCCATCTCTGTTCCCTGGGCACCTCACAGGAATACGAAATGGCTGCCCGGAAGTGAGCTGCATAAGAAGCCCTTAGTTCTTTGAAAGCAATCCTAAATCTGGGAGTGGTTCCCATAACTCTTGGAGCTCTGAAGTCTGAGCAAAAGGCAACCGAATACACTTGCCAGAAATGTCTCCTTCTGCACACGAATCCTCAATGCTATCTGTATGACCATCTCCACAGAGCCGCCCTCCTGGAAGGTCAGACTTATTATTTCCAAGAGAATTGAGTTCCTTTTGACCGTAAGGTTCTAACTCATGACCCTGAATCCATGCTGCTGACCTCTTGTTTAATATCTTTTTGAGTAGCCTTTGACGAATTCCCACCCCAACCCCAGCTGCATTCAATTCTCCCAAAGAGGCCTGCCTCCCTCATTGTGCACTGGCCAGAGCCCTGCTTTAAAAATACATCGATAAGCAAAAATTTAAACTTAGATAACAAAGGGACCACTAAAATATAATCAGAAGGATTTGCCACATGATGAGGACCCTCCACAGTTTCTTAACAAATTGAAAGAGGTCCTGAATTTAAGTGTTCAATTCCTTAAAGCAAAAGTTTTAGGAGTCACTATCACATAAAGATCATCTCTCAAACTGTAAGAGAAGTTTAAAGAAGGCCCCTTCCCCTTCCTCTGGCTTTTACATAGAACACAATATGCTCATGATATATCCAAAAATAAAATAAAATCTAGCATCAAAAAATATGGCAAAACAATTTGGTAGCAAAAGCTGTGAATTCAGTTCAGCAAATTGTCCACTTATTACACAAAATATTCCACAAGTTTAAAACAAGTGATCTTAGCTGGACAAAGTATGCTAGTTGTCTTCGGTGAGCTGTTTGAAGGAGAAAGATGAGAAGGTAACAAATAATTCACATAAGACAGAAAATGAGTTGCAAAGTCTCAAGAAATTCATGTGAACTAAGTCAGCTTTCATTTTTAAAACAGAAAGTATCTATCTCACAGGATCTTCATGAGGATTAAATGAAATGATGCAGATTAAGAGCTTGGCAAAATGTGGGGCAAAGAACAGGCCAGCATTCCATGGCAGCTGTGCCTCTGTGGTAGCTCTTATCAGATCTCTACTTGCTCAGTTGGTAGAGAGCTGCTCCTCACCCTCTGAGGCCCCATATTCGATCCACAAAAATGGGAGAAGGACGTGGCAGTCCATTCCCAAAGCAGTCTCAAAACAATCATCTATTGAAAACCCTGTGAGAGTCGCTATGAGTCGGACCCTGGATGGCCCATAACAACAGCAACAAATTTTCCTTACACAGTCATTAGAGAAAGCAGAAAGAAGAGACTATTTCGAGTAAGAGAATCAAGACAAACTGGATGAAGGACGGAGGGGTGAGGGAAGCATTTCAGGAAGGGAGGTGGAGTTGGTGGGTGGAGTCTATGATCAGAGTGTTAGTTTCAGTAGGATGAAGGACAGTGTGGCCAGGCTCTAGAGGCCTAGACAGGTTTTGCTGGCTTGAAGGAGACCTGCCAGGGAGAAACTGGAGGTAATACTGGAAGCAGAGGTTGAGATCAAATTTTGAATGAAGCTTTACCCTCCCAACTGAGGTATTTGAACGATACCCTATAGGCAACAGAGAGCCACTGAAGGATTTTTGAGGACAGGAGTAATGGTCTCTGAGTGATATTTTAGATACATCCCTCTAGTAATTCTGTAGCAAATGGACAACTAAAGAAATTAATCAGAAGGCTATTTCAATAGCCTGGGAAAAAGACAGTAGAAGCTTAAACAAGCCCAGAGACTACAGAAGATAAGTGAAGGGACAGATGGGGGGAACATTTTGGAGGAAGATTGGCAGGCCTAATTTAAGGAAGAAGGAGGGGGTGGAGTTATCTTTCAGTGACTCAAAGATTTTGAACTTGGATATAGATGCCATTAAACAAGTTAGAAAATGCAGGAAGTGGAATTAGTTCAGAGCACAGATGAGACGACATCTACAACTATATTTCCTGACTCTAAGGAATCTACTGGCAAAAAGTCCTTGAACAGAAATTAATTGTTCTCTCTCCTCATCTGTGAAATGGGGATATCTGGGTATACTCCACAACTTCCACAAATCACTTTAGTGATTTCTAAGTTTGGTCTTCATGGGTTCTAGATTCTTTTTACTCATGATTCATTGTAATTTTAGGAGTAAATGTATGAATCACCCCATGTGTCTATATTTACTACTACTTAGCCAGAAAACCTTGAATTAACAATGGGCTCAATGTCCTAACACTTGGAAAACAGAAGATGGGTTTCATCTGTTTGCTAAACATTAGCTCCTTTGGTGTATAAAGTTTCTGTCATAGCTGCTGACATCCTATAGTTTCTTAACACCTTGGATGAAAATGACAGTGTAGTTGGTCCTCTGTTTCCATTGGGCTCTGCATTTGTGGCTTCAAAAGCCAGAGATCAAAAATATTTTTTTAAAATTGTGTCTGTAATATCATGCACCAACTTTTTTTCTTATCAATTCCCTAAACAATACAGTATAACAACTATTTACATAGCATTTACTTTGTGTTAAGTATGTTAAGAGATGATTTAAAGCAGGCATGTCTGATCCATGGCCTGCAGGCCACATGCAAGCTAGGACAGCTAGTAAAGTGGTTCCACAAAATCCTTTAAAATCATGTGTTTTTAGCATTTATTTTCTTCATGACCTCATGCCTGGTTCCAATTTTGAAGTTCCAAAGTGATACTTCACATGTTTACAGAACAATACCTAATGCTTCCTTATAATATACTGAAAGAGTACCACAACAGCAAATTCTAACCTTCAAATAAGCATAAGTATGTCACTGTCAGTAATATGAGTTAGTTCAATACCATTGCCTGCCACTCAGTCAGTCAAGTATAATTGGGTTGAATTAGAAATGATCCAAAGCTTTTTAAAGCCACTTAAAAGTGTATAGGAAATAACATGAGTTTCTGGCAACTTCGCAAGTAAAACACAGCAATTGATAACACATTTTTTGAAAATCTAATTCAACCCAGGGGCTGGGATTTAGCTCAGTTGGTAGAGTGCTGCGCTGCAGTCTCTGAGGTCCTGAGTTCAATTCCCAGCACCGCAAAAAATGGGAGAAGGACCTGACAATCCACTCCCAAGGCAATCCCGAAACAGTGAGCCATTGAAAACCCTATGAGGGTCGCTATGAGTTGGATACCGACTCGACAGCACCTAACAACAACAACAACAACAATTCAACCGAATTCTAGATGCCACAAATCAACGATCACAAAACTCATTAAGAATTTCCACCATTTCCATTGAACCAGACATTGATAAGTTAGTTTTATAAGAATAAGGTCAAGTTTCCCACTAGTTTTATAGTATTCTCATTTGTCTAAACATTATAATAAAAATATTTTAAGTCTTATTATGTACTAACTATATTATATAAAAGTCTTATTATGTACTAACTATATTATTTTAAAGTCTTATTATATACTAACTATATTATATAATTTATGTGCACCCCAAGACATTCCTCTTTACTTGATATAGCCCAGGGCAATTAAAAGGCTGGATACCCCTGATTTAAAGTATAAGGGAAGAAGTTGTGGGTTATATGCAAATACTATGTCATTTTATATACAGGACTTGAGAATCCACACATTTCAGTATCCGTAGGGGGTCCTGAACTCAATCCCCCATAGATATGAAGAGGCAACTATACTTTATAGTGAAGGTCCAGTCAGGAAAGTAAACCATATATTAAATCAGGCATTTTAACAGGAGGACTATAATACAGGGATTTGATTAAATAAATAACTGTTAAGGGACCAAAAAAGCAAAATGAAAACACTGAGACAATGTGAAGATAATAACTGCAGGGAGGGTTCATCCTTTTGTTCTCTAAGGAAAAAAGAAAGAAACTGGAGTTATCAGAACTTCCAAACTTAGTGGAAGATCCCATGGAGCTTGACTCTGACCTCCATGGAAGGCTCCCTGCCCTGCCAGTGCAGCTTTCTGATGGACTGCAGTGAGTCTGGGTCTGGAAGCCCTGGGAGAAGCTGAACTGGAAACAATGACCACCTCTGAGGCGAAGGGCCATTGCTGGGATGATGTTGACAGGAACAGCCAAAGAGGAAGTTGCAAGTCTCCTGTCCTCTCCTCTGCTATAAGAACCTAACCCAAAGCTACTTAATGAAGAAGAAAGTTTGCAGAGTCCCAGCATCACAAAGGGAGTAGCGAAGAGGAAGACTTGGAGGTTAAAACCAATAACTTAATAACTGGCAGAAGGACATTGACTTTACACAGCACATGATTTGAGAAATATCAGATTGCTACGTTTATTTTCTGAACAAGCAAACATAAAATTACAAAAAACGGTTTCAGATAATGGAGCACACACTAGAAATATTAAGGTATTCTCCTGAAAGCCTCAAAGAAAATAAGTAAATGAACTCTGAGGGGTGAAAGTTTGTATGATAGTGTACAGAGATGGAGGTCAATACACCCGCACGTCACTCCTTAATGACTTACATCTTTGTATAAATTTCATCTCCTTGAATGTGATGGAGGCCCCAAAATTGCTTTTTGACAAATAGAGTATGGTAAAGGAAATGGGATGTCCCTACCTTGATTATGTTACTCAAACTCAGTCTTAGCTGACTAGAGTAAGAGAAATTTCCCTGACAGACTTGAAGAAGCAGACTTTCATTTGTGACTTGCTGGTAGCATCTACGGCCTGAGAGTGGCTTCTGTCCAAAAGCCAATAAGAAGCAGGAGTCCTCAGTCCTTACAAAAGGGAAATCCATTCTTCCAACAACTTGAATACACTTGAAAGCAGGTCATTCCTCAGAGCCTCCAAATGAGAACTCAGCCCAGGCCAACACCAGAGGGCAGCTTTCTGAGATCCTGAGCAGAGGACCTGTCCAGGCTGCATTCAGACTTCTGACTGTGATGTGATAAGTGTGTGTTGTTTAAGTTTGTGGTAATTGTTGCACACAATAGTGAATCCTTATTTCTCTATCTCCCACCCATTGTCAACATTGGCCTCTGACTGAGGGTTTAACTGAGGGTCCTGGTGCTTCTAGTCTTTGAAAAGCCAGACTAGTAGAGAAAAGGGAGCAGTAACCACGCCATTCCAAGCTAGTATGATGTGTGATGTGGTCACGATGTCGTGAGCCTGCGGGGTGCAGGAGCATGCAGAGGGCAGTCTTACCAGGAGGCAACCAGAGGGCATGGGGAACCCTTCCAACGAGGTCCAAGTTCAAGGACGATTAGCTAACTAGAAAGAAGGGCTTTAGGAGTGGTCCAAAATATGAGGTGGTTCTTGATTGCTCATTTTTCTCCAACTTCATTATATGAAACAGAAGTCAAAAACAATTCTTCCTTAAAGTGTTTTTCTTCAATCACATTTACACTCATATTATAGTATTCGGTTGGAAATACAAAATCCAGAAGAGTAAAAAAAAAAAAATGTGTGTTTGAATTTAGATATGTCTCCTGATAGAGATTAGATTAGTGATTGTTTGTCTTAATAACCAGCACTTCCTCTTGAAACTGTGCCCAAAACAACTTTAAACAGTTCCAATTTCATGAAACGTGTCACTTCCTCTCCACTCACAGCCCCCATTTTCCTTCCTTCCCTTGGGTCTCGCTTTTTTCTTTCTTTCTTTCTTGTTTTCTTTCTTTCTCTCTCTCTTTTTTTTAATGTAATGCTTTAGTGTTTGAAATAATACTCTTCTTTGGCAGGCTGATACAATATAGCTTCCATTTTTCTGGGGGGAGTTTTGCCATGCAGAAAGTTTTGATCTTAGTCAAGGTCTCAAAGAGGGTCAGAAGCAACAGAGCTGAGATCCAATTCCTCGCCCTGGGCGGCTCAGGATGAGCCCTGCAGCAGTTTTCTTGCCATCTTCTGAACTTAAAACAGCATCCCACCCACGCCCAGCCTTCTCTGGCGCCTCCTTCCCTTCCTATAATACCACACAGCCAGTCATTCAGAGTCCATGTCCAGGACCAGCTCAGCCTTCATCTACTTTGGCATTTGTGAGATCCAGGAAACTTTGGGGCAGAAACATGACAGTGGGGAAAAGCCTCACACCCACCCACCCATTCCTAGCTTGATTTGGACTAGACTGCCCTAAAATAGCCTGAAACCATACCACTGTGGCATCCGATCCCATCAGATCTCAGAAGCTAAGCAGGGTCGGGCCTGGTTAGTACTGGGATGGGAGACCGCATGGGAACACCAGGTGCTGTAGGCTTAGGAGAAGGACCTGGCAACCCACTCCCAAAAACAATCAGCCCTTGAAAACTCTATGAATAGCAGAGAAGCACTGACAATAGTGTTTTGCCTGTTGTACGTAAGGTCACTATGAGTCAGACACTGACTCGATGGCACCTAACAACAGCAGCCCTAAACTAGGGAGTAGAGGCCAAAGCAAATGAAAACACAGAGGAGAAGAGCAAGGTGGCCATGGCTGGGATCCAGCAGAGCCAGAGTGACCACTTCAGGGATATCCTGAAAGTCTGGGCAAGGCCATAAGCCACCTCTCTGCACCTGTCTATTTCACATCAGGTGACACCTCTGCTAATCAGCCTCTTACCTGTCTGTAGTCATCATGGAAGCTGTTCAGGAGGAACTCTACCCCCCAGAGCTCTCTACAGCACCATGTGCTCCTCCCACAAGGGCAGTATAATTAGTAACAAAAACATTGCGGGCTACCATCTCTTTTAAGGTGGGCTATTAACTTTTCAGAGGGTGTGAAGAGCTACCACACTATTTTAAATAAAGCTAATGCCAAGGAACCCACATTTAAAGTTCTAAAACAGCAGCAATGCACCCACCACCACCCACAGATCTAGTGATTGAGGCCTTTCTTCCTTCCTTTCTTCCTTTCTTTCTTTCTTTCTTTCTTTCTTTTCTTTCAGCTTGGCCTATTATTTATTTAGAATCAAAACTGATTTCTTTCTGGATGATGCAGTCATTCAAACTGACATCTCAAAGCATCCAACAGTACGGCCCCTGCCCCCTTTAAAAAGTACCAGGCAGGAAGTGTAACAGTGACCTCTTTAGCTGTGAGTTGTTGTTGTTGTTAGGTGCCCTCGAGTCGGTATCCGACTCATAGCGACTCTCATAGGGTTTTCAATAGCTGACTGTTTTCGGGATTGCCTTGGGAATGGATTGCCAGGCCCTTCTCCCATTTTTGCGGTGCTGGGAATTGAACTTGGGTCCTCAGAGACGGCAGCGCAGCACTCTACCAATTGAACTATATCCCAGCCCCCTCAGCTGTGAGTAGACTTGTACAAATCCACAAGCGCTCATGGCCTGGACAAAATTTCTTACCTCTCCCCATCGGGTGACACCTTGCCTAGACCTGAAACGACTCAGTTGGCAACATGAGAAACAAGTAGAAATGGAAACATTGATTCCTCCCTGGCAGCAAGGATTCATTTCTATTGGATCCCTGGCCTTGGCTTCTCTGGTAGCCATTGAAGTTGTCTTTGAAGCCAAAAATTATGACTTAACACTTGGTCTGACTTACCTTTTAATTTCCTAAGTGGAATAATAAGGAGAGGTTTGTGGAAGGGAGATGGAGGATAAGGAGGGGTGAATAAGAGCAAAATACATGGACGGAAGAAGAAGAAAATAGACCCTCTCTTAAAAAAAAAGACAATTGAATTAAAAATTAAAAATTAAATTTTAAAAAAGCAAGCACGAAGAGGAAAGTTTCCTTGAAGAATGTCTTTACTGTATGTCAATTAGGAAGACTGTTCTTGCGGTAGGTTTTCTCTGCTGCCTCAGAGCCAAATCTTCAGCTTCCCACACAGACCTGTGAAATCAATTGTCTTCCCCAAACATGTGGTAACCACAGAGAAGTGAAATTAATAAAACTGCTCCAAAAGATGATTTCTAAAGATGACATTCCTACTCTAGTTTTAAGCTTTCTTCCTGTGGCCCAGAAGGAACCTGAAGTGGGGGGGGCAGGAGGAGCTTAGTGAGGATTTAGGACCTGATGATTATTATTTATTTTCTTGTCCCTCTGAAGTTTTAGGGTTTTAGTTTAACTTAAGTGTTTTGAGGAGGGAAGGGGAATAAGGAGAAATTAAAGATGGAAAGAAAGAAAAAAAAAACCCACAAGCAAGGACTGTCACTTTTGACACATGCATGTCAAAGCTAAGGAGGTGATGAGGGAATCCACGTGTTTTTCCCATCACCTCCCTCACCGTAGTTGAAGGCTACTGCTGAAGGCAGCATGTCCAACATACCGAGCCTGCCACCCAGTGAAGTTCCTCTCCAGAGGGCTTCTCCACTCCAGCCCCAACAATGCCGGGAAGATAAGCAATGGTCATCAGTCTCCATTACAGCGACAGGGCTTTCCTCCCATATTCTCCGTCTGTCATGTCCTCCTGGGGCTCCAAAGGCCTTGCTGTCTCATACATCATCATCATGTTCTCCCCACAAAGATGGGGAGCCCCAGGGAGGGGTCCTATTTGCCCACTGTCCCTCCCTGGATGGCCAAGGGCCTGCCTCTGGTGATAGAAGAAGTGTTAGACTACCAGGGGAGACATTTACATCCCAATTAGGCCTGGGGCTTTGAAGAGTGGGAGAGCAGGGACTGACAGCCAGTTTGTAAATCAGAAGTTTAAACAAACTTCCACCAGCTCTGGAGGCCTGGCAAGTACCTCAGTGGTATCCAGAGGGACTACAGTGGAGAAAAAACCCAAACTTAGAGCTTGGGAAAACAGATATGCTTAGTCTTGGCACATAGACAATCTCGTCACTGAAAACTGGAATGTTATTTATAGAGGTTATATTTAATTAAACCTCAGATACACTGTTTTATTTCATTCTTACATCAGTCTCATTTTTCCTTTACAGGACATTTTTCAGGAGACAAAATTGAGGCTTAGAGGAACAGCCAGAATTAGAAAAAAAAAAAAAAACCTGTTTGCATGATTGTAGATCTTAACACTGATTACTGTGGTGTGTTAGCTGGTCAGATATGGAACACTCTAGAGCTTTGTAAATGACCTAAATAATAATGTTCATAGTGATGATTCATTGAGACCTACTATGTATCTGGCCCTGTTCTACACGAATTCTTCACATACTTGTTCTCATTTAATCCTCACAGGGAGTACTGCTCCAAGAGATAGGTCTTATTATTACCATTATCTACATTTTATAGCTGCCTGCAGCGGTAGCCCTGTGGCATCCAATCCCGTCAGATCTCGGAAGCTAAGCAGGGTCGGGCCTGGTTAGTACCTGGATGGGAGACCGCCTGGGAACACCAGAAGCTGTAGGCTTGGGAGAAGGACCTGGCAACCCCCCTCCCAAAAAATCAATCTGCCATTGAAAACCCTATGAACAGCAGAGAAGCACTGACAATAGTGTTTCCCCTGTTGTACAGAGGGTCACTATGAGTTGGATACCGACTCGATGGCACCTAACAACAACACCAACAACATTTTATAGCTAGGAAATTGGGGATTGCAGAAATTAAAACTTGCTAAATTCTCAACCGGCAATTAGAGTTAAGATTTACACTCAGGAACTCCAGTGTCCATACAGAGCAAATATAAACCCTGACTTTCTGTGTGCAAGTCTAGACCATCTCAATGGGAAGAGCCGAACCTGGGGTGCAGGAGAGCAGCATTTGTTCTCGGTTCCTCACCAATGTCCACCCGGATGAATCCGTTGAAAATGAACCTCGTGGGACAAAAGAGCAAACTTGTCACCAAAGCACAGTGAGGAAGACACAGGCGTTTCCTTGGCTTGAGAGGCAGCTTCTTGGCTCATAGGGGTATGGTGCCCAGTTTTGCAGCAGCTGTGGAGCTGTGGCTTGCTGTCCAGCAGGCGCCACCATTGGTGGACTGTGGAGCCGAGGGGACCCCTGCTAGCAACCAGCACAAGGGGCTGGGGTTCTCCAGCAGGCCAGAGGGATGGGATAACCTGCCTTTCAACCTTTTCTCAGCTTGAAGGAGGCACCAGCACGGCCCTGAGGCCCTAGAAATTCAACTGGGTCATTCCAGCGCATAGACTGGGACCCACAGAAAGAGCCTCTACCCTGCACAGAGGTAAGGTGGCAACACCGGAAATTCAAGCCAACTCAAAATGCTGGGGTTCCCCAATTAACCATCAGTCATCCTTCTTCCTTTCCATTAATGTTGTTGTTAGATGCCATCAAGTCTAATCTGACTCATAGTGACCCTATATACAACAGGATGAAACACTACCAGACACTGTGCCATGCTCCGCATTATGTCAGTGCTTCTCTGCTATTCATAGAGTTGTCAGTGGCTGATTGTTTCAGGAGTAAGCTGTCGGGTCCTTCTCCCAAGCCTATAGTATCTACTATTCCCAGGTCGTCTCCCACCCAAGGACAAATCAGGCCCTCCTCTGCTTAGCTTCTGAGATCAGATGGGAGTGGACACCAGGGTGGTATAGCTGTAGGCTTTTCTGTTAATAGGCCTCTGATTTTGTTTGGCTAACCGCCTACACAACCTGATGTTTCATTATGCCCATGACAGTAACCCCATTTCCCTTGCCAGCAGATAGCTAAGGGACAGGAAAGTGACATAACTCTGGCTAACTAGTTGTAAGGGGCTAGATATGGGGTGGAAGTGGGTAGCTCTGGAAAGGTGTCTGCATTTGATTAAACACAAACAAAAAAGACATACAAGAGACTTGAAAGTAAAAGGGGGACTCTCTGGAAGGAGGAGAGGAAGAGTGGGAGGGGAGAGGGAATAGCATGGAGGATAAGGAGGGGTGAATAAGAGCAAAATACATGGTGTAACTGTATGAAAATGCTCTGGTGAAATCCATTATATTATATACTAATTAAAATAACATCTTAAAAATTAACAAGGCATACACAGAGAAAGTCATAATTTTTTTCTTCCACTGGAAACTGTAAGTCAGGATGTGATGATGCCTGGAACTGCAGCAGCCATGTTGCTACATCAGGCTTTCTCCCCTTATGACCAGTCCAACCACCTTGAGAAAAGTAGGTTACAGTGATGGAAAGAACCTGAATCTTTGAAGGCATAGGTAAGTCACTAAATTAACCAGTCCTGGAGCTGTCCTATCCTGGACATTTGATTATATAAGATAATGTATTTTCCTCATGTGTCAACAGAATTTGGTACCAAACATAACAAAATACTGGTTAAATTCAATTAAATATGATAATCTACATAAAGTACATTCATCAGTCCCCACCATAGAAGAAACTTCAGCTATTATTATATTCATCGTAGGTGTACAATGCTCCTAGCTCTATATCTTCCTACTGTTCCTAAAGTAAAAAGGCTGATTTGAAGGCAGCCAGGCCATGTGATCCACGTCAGGCCTTTGAGAAGTTGAAGAAATGTTCAGCCTCAAGACATATTAGCAGAACCATGGCAACAGTCCAAGCAGTATCTAAGCAAAGCAAAGTTCAGATATTTGAGCTAAAGCTACCACCTTATCTCACTAGGCTACGAATCATTTAAAAAACACACACACACAATAAAGGACATAGCTTCTAGATTTTCTGTGAATATGTTGGCTTTGTTTATTAATTGAATCAAAATTGAATATAATGTCTCTCTTCTTCCCTGTAAAATGTCCATTTGGGGAAGAAAAAGCAGCAATATTCCCTCCCAACATGTGCATGTTATATAATAAATACAACATTATAGATTCTTTGAAAAGAGTGTGATTTATAGTTGGATTCTGGCAGCTGCTTTGAAGCCGTACAATTTTTCATTTAAGGCTAATTAGAAGATTCTTAATTAGCAAATCTCCCATCCAATAGATTAAACAATGAAGATTTTTCACAACCACTGTAACATTTAGCTCCTTTTTTCTCATCTTAACAAAACAAACTAGAAAGATGGCATTTATTACAAAAAAAAAAGTCTGTGTTCAAGGACTAAAAAACTCACAATGAGGAAATGGTCAAGAATAAATATAAATTAAGCAAGTCATATCCTTTGTGGTCTCAGTTTTCTGATCTATGAAATGCACCGACTGAATGAGATCAGGGTTTCTCAACCTCAGCACAACTGATTTTTTGGACCAGACAATGCTTTAGATATTCAGTGGCATCCTTGGCCTCTACTCATCAGATGCCAGTCACACTCGGGATTCGTTACTTTTTCGTGGCTGTGACCAAAACACTTGAGAGAACGACTTAAAGGAGGGAAGATTTATTTTGATCCATTGTTTTGGGGGTATCTGTGCATGGCTGTTTGGCCCCATGTGCTTGGGCAGAAAATCATGGTGATGGGAGTGTGTGGAGGAGGAGGCTGTTGATCTCATGGAGACAGGAAGCAGTGAGTGAGGAACAGACTGGGGACCAGGTATAACCTTCAAACGCATGCCCTCCCAGACCTGCTTCCCCAGGTAGGCCCCACCTCCTAAAGTTTCCAGAACCTTCTGAAATAGCGCCACCAGCTGAGGACCATGTGTTCAACAGATGATTTGTGGGGATATTTCATATTCAAATCATAGCACATTCCTTCTCTCCAATTGTGAGCATTGTTTCCAGACATTGCCAGATGTCCCCTGGAAGGCAAAATTGTCTCAACTGAGAAAACTACTGAATTAGATCAGGACTGATAAATGCCAATAAAAGTCAAGCTGTTATGCAAATGAGGTGAGTGAACCATACAAAAGAAAGGCAAATTCAAGAACAAGTATCCTATCAAAGGGGAAGGACACTTCTCTTCTCCAGTGTACTCTTGGCATATTTCACACTTGTTTGGGAGAAGGCAGGGATTCCATGATTATATGAAACCTCTTGGCTTTTAAAAAATGTTGGCAAATCATTACTTGCCACAGTCAGGAAGGTGAGTTCTGAATCTATATTGTCTAGGTTCAAATGTCAGGTCTACTTCGTACTAACTTCAATATTGGGCAAGTTCCTTACTATCTCTATGCATTGGTTTTCTTACCTATTAAATCACAACAATAATGTCCACTTTATAAGGTTATAGTCAGCCTTAAATGACATCACATACATAAGTGACCTAGGAAAATGCACATAGTAATTGCTCAATAAATATTACTTATTATTAGCCCAAAGAAATAAAAACACTACAAACTAAACCAAGAATATCTATGAATCAGGTTCAACCTAGTAGCAACAGGTTTACAACACTGGACCACAGAATTTCAAAGTCTGTTCAAATTTCCCTACAGTTTTATTATTCTATTTTATGAAATCCAGGACACTGACTAGTCTTTGGTTAATTTATACAATCTGGGAAAGGAGGTAGAATTGGACACTAGCAAAGGCCAGGTAGAAGAGAAGTCTAAGCAAATGTGAAAATATGTGTTCTTAGAAGTAAGAAAGGTGAAGAGTGAATATTGCTTTCCATTTAAGAAAAGATTAGCTTTGTTTTTCTTTTTGAAAAAAAGTTTATGCGATGAGAAGAGTATCAAATTTGCAGCCTGCCATCCTCAACAGTATCCTCTTAACAGATGCCATGACAATACAATGAGTTATTGTTTACTTTCTAGCTAAAATAAATCGACAATTATAACTTGGTATCATTAGCCCAATTGCTTTTCAGTGAGCTGGCTGACAGAAGCAATAATAGATTGGCTTCTCCAACCTTATCCTCCCACTGGAAAACAACATATCCACTCCTGATCAATACTTTGATCTGAGTTACTTATAACACTGTCAGGCATGAGTGTCTGCTTCACTCCTCCGTGGAGAAATGAGAGAGTTTTGCAAAATTTAGGTCAGACATTCAGTTGTGTTGGGTGGGGTATATTGTGGTCTAGAGCCACATAATCAAATCAACACAATAGAGGATTACCAGAAACTAAAGGAACAGCCAGTAAGTGCCCTCTGCCTTTATGAAAACCATGTCATGGAGGCATGGAGCATAATGGGGTGGTGGCGGACCATGTGTTTGAATTACATTTCAGGGAAAGGATTTGGGAACACAACCTAACCCCTTCTAGGAATCTTCCTTAGGAAATATTCAGTGAGATATTTTATGCAAAGTTATTTATGACAGAAAAAGTAGCCATCAACCTAAATGACCAGCATTGTTATTATTGTTAGATGCCATTGACATGAGTCTAACTCATAGTGACCTTCACAGGGTTTTCTTTTTTCTTTTTTTTCCCCTCCTTTGTTGGTAAATGATGGTGGGGTACAGAGTAATACAGCATTGGCTTTTTCCATTATGCAACTATTACATCACTTTTGGTTACACTTTTATCAACTTACAAGGTTTATGGAGCCTTATGACTAACATGTAGTAAAACTCAAATGCATATTTGGGTTATATTCCCCTATTTTTCCAGTGTACTCACTTCATAAGGTTTTCAATGGTTGATTGTTTTGGGATTGCTGCCACATCCTTCTCCCTTTTTTGTGGTGCTGAGGATTGAATTTGGGTCCTCAGAGAGTGCAGAGCAGCACTCTACCAACTGAGCTAAACCCCAGCCCCAAATGACCAACATTACTCAGCACTGTGCCACATCCAGCGTACCATGTCAGTGCCTCTCTGCTATTCACAGGTATTTGAATGGCTGATTGTTAATATAAAATAAGTTAAAGGAAGCCAAGTGCGGTGGCACACACCTGTAATCCTGGCGGTTCGGGAGGTGGAGGCAGGAGGATCACAAGTTCGAGACCAGAGGCAGTCTGCGTAACTTAGCGAGACCCTGTCTCAAAAAGTAAAAAAATGGACTGAGGGTGCAGCTCAGTGGTCCAACACTTGCACAGCAGGCAAGCATGAGGCCCTGGGTTCAACCCCCAGTACTGCAAAAAATAAAAAATAAATAAAATAAAATAAAGGATTCTCATGTGGTAGACTATTATGCTGTTGGTTACAAACAGCGTTTTCAAGAGTATTTCCAACTATATGTGAATATACTTAATACATACTACTGCGCAAAAACATCATGCTGGGATTTAGCTCAGTTGGTAGAGCGATGCTCTGCAGTCTTTGAGGTCCCGTGTTTGATCCCCAGCACAGCAAAAACGGGAGAAGGATGTGGCAATCCACTCCTGAGGCAATCTCGAAACAATCAGCCATTGAAAACCCTATGGAGGTTGCTGTGAGTCGGACACAACTCAACTCAACGGTACCTAAGAACAACAACACTGTGCAAAAGGGGCTGGGGTTTTACTGTAGGTAGAATGCTGCTCTATACTCTCTGAGGCCCTGGGTTAGATCCCCAGCACCACAAAAAAATGGGACAAGGACCTGGCAGCCCACTCCTAAAACAATCCCATAACAATCAGCCATTCAAATCCCTGTGAATAGCAGAGAGGCACTGACATAGTGCCCTGGATGTGGCACAGTGCTGAGAAGTCCTTCTTCTGTTGAACATAGGCTCATTATGAGTCGACTCGACTCGATGGCATCTAACAACAACAACAACAACAACAACAACTGTGCAAAGAGAAGCATTAAAATTTGGATAGGTAATACAATGGCAATTATACAAGCATATGTGTGTATGAAATATTGTACCTCAAAATATGAGCAGGTTATTTTGGGGTAGGATTGTAAGGAATCTTTGCATTTTCTAAATCCTTACAATGACCCCAGTGTTGCAGTGTACAATTGTGCATGTTGTATTCCTGACAAAAGTATCAAGCCCGTGAAGCACTTCAATCATGTACCCTCTACTGCACCCGTTCCAAGAGGAGTCCAGTTTATACAATGGTTTCCAGTTTATAGAATGATATCCCACAGGATGCTGGTGCCCTGTTATATTTTGTAATAAAAACTCCATAATATAAAAAATAACCTTCTACTGAGGCAGATAAGAGTTTATGAGGGGTTTGAGGGTTAGGGAATTTAGAGAATTTAGAGAAGATAAACTTTATAAAATTAGTCAAAAATGTGAATTTCAGTTTCAAGTGTGAAAAAAGAAAATCACACACACAAAAAATTCCAGAAGACTTAGAAAGGAGATCTTTTCTCTCTATTTTTACTAGAAAGGCTTACGTGGAAGCACTTCTTGACTGAACCCCCCCCCCTCACTGAACACTCCACAAGTCTTTCAACTCTCAGCCTTCTCGAAGTCCCATGCAAGGGAAGACCCCAGGAGCTTAAGTTCATAAATGTGGCTTTAATCTGTGAGGAAAAAGAAAAATTTCATAAATTCAGAGCCAATGCTATTTCACAGATAAATTTATCTCAATAATGTAGTTCTAGGTCCAATATCCAGAAAATATATTAGATAGCCAATGCTACTAAAAGGACCATTTTACTTCAATTCTTCAAGGGCATTTAATAAATGCTCAGTCATATACTAATCAATTGATGGGATTCCTATGATTTAGGGGAAGAGGACAGAGGTGTGGTAGACAGAGGTCTTGGTGGAGCAGGGACAACCATGGGCTGATGCCCGCTGGGGCTAGATGATGGAAACATGGGGTGTACTCAATTCTCTAGAATAAAAATGCTTAAGAAAACACCCTACAGCATTAACTATTATGATAAGAATCACCACGTCAGAAGTACAGCTTCACAGTGGTCTTGATATTGTTGCATTGAGAAAGACAAGGTATCAGCCCACAAAGCATTTATTAGACAATGGTACAAATATCATCTGTTCCTGTATGTGGTGTGAGTTTTGAAGCTTTGTCTACATGTTGACCCCTCCTGCATCTCTCCATCCCCTAAAAATGTGGCACTCAAGCAGCTTCATGAAGGCCTGAATTACATTTTATTTATTTATTTTTATTTTGGGGGGAAGGGCTGGGGATAGAACCCAGAGTTTTGTGCATGGTAAGTTATCACTCCACCACTGAGCCACACCCAGAGCCCTGCCTATTTTCCTGAAAACATTAGCTTAAAATTTTATAAAATAGTCTAAAAGGAGCCAGGGAAGAGAAGAAGGGAGCAGAGCTAACCAAACCTGGCATCAGTCATCCTTATAAAACTCACTCAGATGTAAATTCTCTTCAAAGAGTAGATTGTAGTGGGAAGAAAAAGCACATTGTACAAGGAGGCAAAAAGGAGATAGGGTGCCAGAAAGAGAGGTGGACCCTGAATGAGGACATGGACCTCTGTCCAAATGGACTTGGTATCAGCCCTGAAAATAGCATAAGAAATTGTAGGAAAAGAGCCTGCTGAGTCTCGCTACTCAAAGTGTGGTCCAAGGACCAGCAGCAGTATTACTTAGGAAATTATAAGAAGTGCAGAAGTGTAATTGGGCAATCAGGTTCTGAAGTGTACCACATTCAATAAAATGTAAAGAAACAAATGGGTGAGGGGAAAGTGAACTAATTTACAGTTTACCCAAACGGGAGGTGAGAGAGAGTTTTAACATTTCTCTATAGCTTCTCTGTGGTAATCCCCTATCTTTTATAGCAAAGATAAAACCAAAAGCTAAAACAAAAGGCTGGAACCAAAGCCAGGAATTATATAGAACTAGCTGCTAGCTACTGTTATTTTGAACTAGAAGGGTCTCTCCTCCCTGCCCCTGGCACTTTAGGCTTCCAGCATGGAATCTCCTGCTGAATTTTCATTTCCCCAGGGTCTGTGCTTATTCCAGCAGGAGATATATTATAATAACGATTATTTACACAATAACAGAAGCTCAGCCCCACCCTGAACTGATGACTCAGACTCGGCATGTTAGCCAGCTTCTTAGGTAATGCTGGTACATATTAAAGCATGAGAATTTTACCACCTAACCCAAGACCTAGACATGGCTGATTCTTCCAATATGTCTGGATAGATAGATGTCTGAATGAGTGGAGAAAAAATAGTGCAAGCTTTGCTTTTATTCAGCAATTTCACATTCATCCTGCATCCACAGGAATAGCTAAGGCTGTGATTCTTTTGTTCCCACCCCAGCTGTAAATTAGGGTCACCTGGTATGCTATTAATAACAGGTGAAGCCAGGCGTAGTGGCACATGCCTATAATCACAGCACTGGAGAGGTTGAGGCAGGAGGATGGTAAGTTCATGGCCATAAGCTTTGGCTACATAGTGAGTGTGAGGCCAGCCTAAGCTACATAATGAGACTGCTGCCTAACAAAAGAAAAAAAATGAGGAATAAAACAGCTGAACATGGCCCATCTCCGAGATTCTGATTTGATTGGCCTTGGGTGGGGTCCAATTCTGTTGTTGTTATTAGGTGCCATTGAGTCCTGTCCAACTCATAGCAACCGTCACAGAGTTTTCAGTGGCTAATTGTTTTGGAAGGACTGCAGCTAATGCCCTGTGGCATCTGATCTGGTCAGATCTCAGAAGCTAAGCAGGGTCGGACGTGGTTAGTACTTGGATGAGAGACTACCTGGGAATACCAGGTGCTGTAGGCTTGGGAGACGGACCTGGCAACCCACTCCCAAAAAACAATCAGCCATTGAAAACCCTATGAACAGCAGAGAAGCACTGACAATAGTGTTTCACCTGTTGTATGTAGGGTTGCTATGAGTCGGATACCAACTCAATGGTACCTAACAACAACAACATATTGTTTTGGGATTGCATTGGGAATGGATTGCCACTTCCTTTCATTTTCACGGTGCTGGGGATTGAACTTGGGTCCTCAGAGAGTGTAGAGCTACTCTCTACCAACTGAGCTAAACCCCAGCCCTGGGTCTAATTTTAAGTGGTGGCAAATGACTTCTTCAGCATGACAATTTATACCTAGCAATAGGACTGTAGTTGAGGATCCAGGCATCTGCCATTGGGCCCACTTTGGCTGAAGACAAAGGCAGTAAAGATTTCAGGAGTTAATGCCACACATGAAGTGACTCCTTAGCCCCAATTTGTATTGCCTTTTTGTTTTTTCCTTGCAGATGCCTCAGAATATATGAACCCATGACTAATTAGCATGGACAGTTGGACAGGGACAAGACTGGTACATCTGTGATGGGTTTCAAATCGTTTGACCTTTCTCTAAATAGAGTAAACTTTTTGCCCGAGTCACTGCCCCTTTGGGGACACATTTCTACTTCAGTCCCTTTTTTGTCTCCCTAGCCCTCCTCCCACAACACACACCTATACAGGGGCTAGAATTTGCCATGTGGAGCCTGGGCAACCTTAGCTCCTAGTGCATCTCTGTTCTTTGGCTTCCTTGAGCTCGGGAAGGTCGAGAAGAGCAAAACTGTCAACCAACCATGAAGCTGTGCCTTATGTGGCTGTCCTCCAACGGTGCCAATGTGTGGATTTTAGTGGATGCTTTCTGGTCTGGAATTTCATACTCCTGGACCATCTCCATTAAAGGGGTGTCTTCCAGTATCATTAGTCCAGCTGCGTCACTTAGCACCCACCACCCAGAAAATTTAATAAAGTCAGTAATGTCCTCGACCTCTCTCTTCTTAACATCTCTTAATTAAAATCATGCCCATTGCAAGACAACACCATGGGGCGGTGAAGCACGGGCAGCAGCCTGCCTGTGCTTTGTTTTCTCATTAAAAACTTAGTGAAAACCTCAAATGTCTTCACAGTAATTCAGAATTCATTGAAGCGATGCAGACATCTCAATCCCCTTTATCTTCATGTGTCTCATTCAGGGAGAAGAGAAACGGGAAAAATGAATGATGAGGAAAAAATCAAAGCTAAATTCGAGTTAAAAAGAAGTAAATTAAAACATGAAAGGTACAACTTAGGATGTAGAAACGTGTGTCGGTGAAATTAGCCCTGTCTTCCCAGCGCTTTGATCAGCCTGGGGATTTGGGAAACTCTGAGGGCATGAAATGCCTGTGCCAGAATGGCATCATGGAAGGAAGTGATTAAAGTCCAGGCTGCCAGTCTCTGCTCACTTGTGATACTTCTGTGGAGTTTTCACCAGAAAGTGGGCTGTGGGCTGTCACCGTTTGGGAGGAGCTGGCGTCCCCCTGCTAACTCCTCCTCCTTTTGATGCCTGCAGAACTTGGCCATTAAAATCTGCCTTGGGCTAAAACTCAGCAGGCAAGTTTCCAGTCAAGAACAGTTTTGAAAAAATTTGAAAAAAAATTAATAAAATCGAGTTCTGATTGGCATCAAGGGATTTGAGTTAGAGAAAAGTTTACCTAAAATTTCAGAATAGACATTCAAGGAGGGCCAGACCCCCACTGCTGAATGCTACACAGCTGAGACTCTTAGCATTTTGTTCACAACCTCTCATGTCCTTGATCCAACAATCAATCGCACGAGGGGTTGCAAGTTTTCTAAGACATTGTTAGGTCATTTTTAAAGGTCCTAAGTTTGGGCAAATTTTGCAAACTTCAATATTGCTTTAACCAGGTTGAAAGCTTTAAAAATAAAGAACAAAAGATATTTCAAATAGTTTTTTTTAAGTGAGGCATTTAGCAGAGTTTGGTTTTAAATTAATAGAATAATTGTATCATTTAAAAATATGATAAAAGTGCTTTCTTTTAAAAATTAATTTTATAGTATTTAATCTCTCTGTAAGATTCTTGGGACTTTAAGCAAAGAAGGTTGGATTACTTCTGTATATGGGTGGTGCATATGCCTCTCTACTGTAACAGATGCCGTGGTGTGGCACTCCATTCAAAAACACAGGAAAAGATCAGAGCACCTCAAAATATGTAATCCCATTCAATGTCTTTTACCACTCTGCTTCCACCACATGCCTATACCACACAGGGGATCTGTGGTAGCAGTTCTCTCTCTATATATATATATTTATTAGGAACTGTATTTAACCATAGTGAGGGAGTCACTGTCGCTTTGCACTCTGTCCCATATATTTATATATATATATATATATATATATATATATGAACTGTTACCATCACCTTGCAGAGAAGCACTGGAAGCTGCTTCTCTATCAACTTAGTCTTACCTAAGAGATTATTAGAAAGGCAACTATTTGACATATTCAGTAAAGACCCTTCAAGGGACTGCTTAAGGTATGCCTTATGGATAAATGTATCATATCAGCAAACACTGAAAGATCCCCACAGAAATGCCTCAATAGTCTCCCCCACCACTTGGCTTACTAGTTCATTTCATAAAGGTCACAGAGACCATGTTCTAAGCATGCTATGCAAATTACCTAAAATTAGTGTGACACTATTTTTATCCCACCCACCCCTACCCTACTATCAAGACAAAGTACAAAGCAAAGTACATAAGCAATCTAACTCCCATGGATGTCTGTAGCCTGGTACCAGTAAAGAAATGTGTTTGCTAAATACTTGTCTTTTCATAACTAGAACTAATCCACTTACCATTTGATTCTTTGGGGATCCCAAACCAGCATGATAACATTAAAGATTATTTTGTAAAGTACAAAGAAGCCAATTCCATTGTGCTGCTTTATCTGTGTTTTCTTGCTGCAGTAGCAGGTTGATTTTAAGTGTTTGTGCATTTTGAATCCATTTTTTCTGATGTCACAGATTCAAGGAGCATGGTCTATCTCCGATATCCATTGTGATACCAGAGCTGCAGAGGAGTGAAAGGCTGTCAGAACAACTCTCTTAAAACCACATCCTTACTTTCTAGGGTAGCTCTGCTCCTTGAAAGTATGTACTAACTCCTAACAGAAAGTTTATGTTTAACATTTCCTGGTTCTTGTCCCCAGAAGAACCTTTTTCATGAATGTAGTAAGCCACTCTAGGCCAAGGTCAGGGAAATCCTTGTTGCAAGCATGGTGAATACATTTTCAGAGCTGGATGGTTATCCTGCCTTGACAAAAGTCTATCAGTTGGTTGATTTTTTTTTTCCTCCATCATATTCTGTACCAGAACCATGAAGATCTCATGTGCTCATTAGGTCTGCCTTGGGCCCAAGGTCAGATGACTTCCCATACAGCCATATATGGAGAAAATAAAGCAAAGCTCTCCAAGCCCCAGAGTAGGAAGAAACAGAAGGATGTTACACTTTCAGGACAGCTTGAGGAATAGATGGCATTCTCATGATGCAGTAAGTCTCCCTCCTACATCATGGACATGTTGGAAAGGGCCCTGTCAGGTGGTGTTTTGACATCTCCAGCTCCTGTTCGGAATTAGATTAATGCATAGTTTCTGGTCTCAATAGAAATAATCACACCATTTAAAAATATGATAAAAGTGTTTTATTTTAAAAAATTAATTTTGCAATATTTAACCTCTCTGTAAGATTCTTGAGACTTTAAGCAAAGAAGTTGGATTACTTCTGCCTATGGGTGGCACCCATGCCTCTCTACTGTAGGAGACGCCATGGTGGGTGCACTCCACTCAAAAAACACAGAAAAGGATCAGAGCACCTCAGAATATGTAATCAATCCATTAAATGCCTTTTACCACTCTCCTTCCTTGTGCTTATACCATATCAGATATATCTCAGATGGACTTCAAACTAGTTGAGGGAGTAAGAGATAGACAAATAAAATGAGTACAAAATTCTTGGCCAATAGTTGCTCAGATAAATTTCTGAGAACTAGTTAATAAAATGTGCCAAATCTGTCTTTCAAAATCCCCTCATTTCATAATGGCTAATCATGCATCCATCCACCACAAGCAGCATCTCTAGCAATAGCCTTTGATTCCAGTTTTAGTTCAACAAGACAAGTTGTGACAAGTTTCACATTAACCTTCTAATCAATGAGATTCTGTTATAAACAATGAATGATTTTTTAAAAGATAAACTGGTGAGACCCCAAAAGACATGATAAGCCATCAGTACACTATATCTTCTAGTTATTTCGACCTAGAGCTGACTAGTATGACTCAATAAGTCTATTATTGGAATCAAAAGATTTTTTTAAAGAAGTGATTTACTGGTGAAACTAAGCAAGTCCCACAAATCCAAAAAGTCATGTGGCCACATGACTTTTTTTTTGTCAGATGCCGTGGGTGAAATGTCAGCCACAGGCATTCATCAAAAAAAAAAAAAAAAAAAAAGTAGTGCAACGTTCACTTGCACAGTCAAAACCATTTTTTTATTAAATGCTTATATGATGTCAAAACCAAAGTATACAAGATGAATGAAAACAAATAGTTAAGAAACATACAAGTGAACAAATTGATGAAATGCAGTGTGATAATTGATGTTAGCAAAAGAATCACAAAAGTTCTATGAAAGAACTTGCAGGAAAATGAAACAATTTTATAAGGAATCGGGAAGGCAATCACAGAAAAGGTAACTTTTGATATGGGCCCTGAAGGATGAATGAGTTCATGAGGAGAAACAACAGCACAGCATATATATACACAAATAATTATATCTACAGTTGCAAATTTAGAAGTATGAAAATACATAACACTTCCAAGGGGAACAGTAAGTGATTTGGAATAGCTGAAAAGGAGAACACCCGGAGCCATGGAGACTGAGGTTAGGAAAAAACAGTTGCAAGACTGTGAAGGGCCTTATATGTCCACTAAAAAGCAAGAGAGGGACCCACTAAATGCTTTCATGCAGAAGAATAATATGATCAGTAGATAAAGGATATATAGGAGGAGAGAGATGAGGTAGGAAAGGAAGGCCAGTATCACAATAGCTAGGGAAAGAGATAAACAGGACCTGAATTATTTTTATGTTTATTTACTTATTGTCTGGTTTTCCATCTTGTTCCAAAGAAAATTGAAAGCAATAACCAAAACTACATAAAATATAAAAAGGCATAAGATAAATGAATAATCAAAGAAGAATGAAAAACAAGGGTGAAAAGGCTCCATTTGAAGCTGGGTGTGGTGGTGCATGCCTGCTATCCCAGTACTCAGGAGGCTAAAGCAGGAGATGGAAAGTTGAAGCCTAGACTGTGCTACATAGTGAGTTCAGTGCTATCCTGGGGTATATAATGAAACTCTATTTCTAAACAAACAAAAACAAAACAAACAGGAGAGAGAGAGAGAGAGAGAGAGAGAGAGAGAGAGAGAGAAGGAAAAAAAGAAAACAGGAAAGAAGGAAGGAAGGGAGGGAGGAAGGGAAGGAAGATGGAGTCATAAATGTAGGGTCAAAAATAAATCCTCTGCATATTGGTTACTGATTGCACAAGAAAAGTATAAGTCAATCTTCTTGATATTAACTAGAGATGGGAACTTCTGAGAGAAATAAAGGCTCTGCAAAATCATGAATAACACCCTCAAAAACCTCCTTTTAGCTAGTGCTCTGCAGGTCTGGGTTGATACAGGTTATATTTGGTTTTGAAAGTCTGCTCAAGCCATCCTTCCTGTGTATTGCTTTTCTGGGCTGAGTTCTCAATAAAAATTGGACGGTTCAAAGCTAGAAAGAGCCTCAACTAGCAAGGACCTGAAGCTACTCTCTGTTGCCATCAATCACAGGATTTTTGTCTTACTAAATGACCAAATTGGAAATAGGTCTGGTTTATCTTATAAAAATTGAGGTTGGCTCTTCACAAGGACTGTAACCTAAAGGGAAAAAATCTTTCTCCACTAGGACTGACTCAAGGGAAAACAAACAGATAGGAAAGGTCCCTAACAAAGGCAGAGGTGATGAAAGTGGAGAAGAGAAGGTGATTGAGAAATATTTTTAAGGCAACAGAATATAGGAGTGTTCAATGAAAAATGGGGGAATGAGAAAGAAGAGTTGAAGTTGTATTCAAAGTTTCTCACTTGGGCACTTAGGTAAATGATGATAGGAGAAACAAAATAAGAAAAAGTAGGTACAGTTTCTGGAAAAGATATGAAATCCAGTTTGGGTAATGTAGTATTTGAAGTAAAGCCTTCCAGAAGCAGATACAACAGGAATATAAAGCTCAAGTGAGAAGTCTGGACTGAAATTATGAATTTTTAAGCCATTGGTGTCTTGGAAGCAGGACCTAGAAATGAATTAAATCATCCAGGGAAAATCTAGTGAAAGAAGAGCGGAAAAGGGAGCGGTGAGCTGAGAAGAACACATTGGAGCAGAGACAGAGTTAGGAAAATAGCAAAACTTATAAAAGGATCAAGAAAATAATTCATAATTCCAGCATTCAGGAGCCTGAGGGAGGAGGATCATGAGTTCAAGGCTATTCTGGGCTACATAGCAAGATTCTACTTCACAAAACTAAAATTATTATTATTTGTTGTTAGGTGCTGTCGAATCTGTGTCCAACTCATAGAGACGCTACGTACAACAGGGAAACACTATTGTTAGTGCTTCTCTGCTATTCATAAGGTTTTCAATAGCTAATTGTTTTTCGGGAGTGAGTTGCTGGGTCCTTCTCCCAATATTATTATTTAGACATTGAGAAGTAAGGAAAAGCCCATGGCAGAGGAGAAGGAAGAAAGGGCAAGAGAAGCATCTTTACAGAGGTTTCAAGAGGGCTGAGGACCAAACAGATGCAGCATGGTCATCAGGAATCTTAGTTATTATGGTTTCCGTGGAAGTCATCTGGAAACCAACTCCAGTGGCCCAATATGTGAGTGGGAGGTGAAGAAATAGAGAAATCATGCATGGGCATGCTCCTACAAGAAATCTGGCAACAAAAGAAAAAATAGACAAGTGGTAATACAACAAACAGAAAAGCATCCTCACAGCAAAGAACACAGGCAGCAGAATGAAAAGGCAACAGCAGAATGGGAGATAACATTTGCAAACTACATATCTGACAGAGGTTAATTTTCAAAATGTAGAACGAACTCCTACAACTCAGTTGCGAAGAAGCAAAACCCAAATAGCATGATTTGAAAATGGGCAAAAGTGATGAAAAATAAAATCCTCAATGGAACCTCATATGATCCAGCAATCCCACTACTGAGTGCATATATATACAGAAATAGATATAGAAATATATAGAGAAATACATTGTTGTTGTTGTTAGGTGCCGTCGAGTCGGTATCCGACTCATAGCGACCCTCCGTACAACAGGGGAAACACTATTGTCAGTGCTTCTCTGCTGTTCATAGGGTTTTCAATGGCAGATTGATTTTTGGGAGGGGTTTGCCTGGTCCTTCTCCCAAGCCTACAACTTCTGGTGTTCCCAGGCGGTCTCCCATCCAGGTACTAACCAGGACCGACCCTGCTTAGCTTCCGAGATCTGATGGGATCGGATGCCACAGCGCTATGGCTGCAGGCAGAGAAATATATATATATATATGTATATATATATATATATATATATATATATATATATGCATATTTCCAAAAGAATGGACACCAAGATCTCAAAGGGATTTGCACTCCCATGTTCATTGCAGCATTATTCACAGTAAAGTATGAAAACAAGCCTAAGGCCCAACAGATGAATATATTAAGAAAATGTGGTGTATATACACATAGCAGAACATAAAAAGAAAGAAATCCTGCCATGCATGACCACCTGCAATGAACTTGGAAGACATTACACTAAGTGAAATAATCTAGTCACAAAAGGAAAAATACCATACAATTCCCCTTATGTGAGGTATCTATCACATTCAAAATCATAGGAGAGGGGAATACAATAGTAGTAGCCTGGGGGCAGGGTAGAGGAAATTGTCATTCAATGGGTATAAAGTTTCAGTTATGCTTCCTAAATTCCAGAGATCTTCTGTACAAAATAATGCCAATAGTTAACACTACGGTGCTGTACACTTCAAAGTTTGTTAAAATGGTGGATTCCATGTTAAGTGCTTTAACCAGAGAAAAAAACAAAAATGAAGGAATTCAAGGAAACTTTGGGGAGGTGTTGGATATGTCTGTTGCCTCGACAGTGGTGATGGCATAATGAGTGTTTGCATATGTTCTAACTCATCAAATTATACACATGAAATATGTGCAATTCTTTGCATATCAATTATACCTCAATAAAGCTGGTTCTTAAAAAAGAAATGTGTCAGAGAAGGGAGGAATGAGAAAAAGCCAGTAACTTGAGAAAAAGGTAGAATCAAGTAAATGTTTTTGTTGACAGATGTATCAAAATAAGGCTACTCACAAATAAGATTATGAATTCCCTCTTAAACCCAATGGACTTGTAACTCTATCTTCACTAAAAGGTGGCTTTTATGAATTAAGGATATAATAAGTTAAAAAAAAATTGAGTGGGGTGTGGTGGTGCACGCCTGCAATCCCAGTGACTCCGAATGCAGAGGCAGGAGGATCCAAGTTTGAGACCAGATGCAGTCAGCATAATTTAGCAAGACTCTGCCTCAAAAAGTAAAAAAATGGGCTGGGCATGCATCTCAGTGGTACAGCATTTGCAAGGCATGCAAGCGCGAGGCCCTGGGTTCAACCCCCAGTACTGAGAAAAAAAAAAAAAAAAAGCAAATTGATGTGCTGCCTTTACAGAAAAGGTATTTATTCATCTCAGATCTCAGATAACAAGAATTTCAGAGGTAGAAGTTTAGGGCTGGGGCTGGGGCTGGGCTGTAGTGGCATATGCTTGTAATCCTAGTGACTTGGGAGGCTGAAGTAGGAAGACTGCAAGTTTGAGGCCAGACTGGGCAGCCCATGCAATGTAGTGAGACCTTGTCTCAAAATAAAAAGAATTCAAAAGAGGGGTTGGAAATGTGGCTCTGTGGTGGAGCACTTGCCTAGCATGCATGAGGCCCTGAGTTCAACTCCCTTCCCCCATACAGAAATAAAGAAAGAAAAGGAAAAGAGAAAGATTATTCCCCTTCATTTGTAAATGTTGGTGGGTTACAGAGTAATAAGGCTTTTGCTATTTCCATTATGCAACTATTGCATTGCTTTTGGTTCCATTTTCATCAACTTACATATTTCCCAGAACCTTTTGGTTTATAGTAGAAAATCGTATGAATTATGGGTTATATTCTTTTTTCCCCTATGTATTTTTATTGTTGCATCTTCTACTTTGAGATTATCCTCACCCTCTTCATTCCTCTACATTATTTCCCTCCCCTTGCCCCCTTCCCCAAACTCTGCTCCCTTCCATACGAGGTTCCTTCCCCTTTTTTCAACTCTTTTATTTTCCCCACTTAGATAAGGACAAAGCAGACTTTCTTTCTGTTCTGCCACCTTTAATGTGAAGGCACAGTTGGTGGTATCCCCTTGTCCTCCTGCTTCCAAGATGATTGCTGCACTTTGAGGCTGTCCATTTGTTTTACAAAAAGGAAGAAGAAGGAAAAAAAAAAAAAAGGAAGGGCAAAGGGTTAAAGGGAAATGACTACTGAGTCTGCCTTTTTTTCTCAGGAAAGGAAAAACTTTCTCAGAAACCTCACTCAGTTTACTTCTGCTTCTATTTCATTGGACAGAATAGTGTCAAATAGCCACCACTAGCAAGAAGGTGTCTAGGCAAAAGGGATTTGTAGATGAGAGTTGGGGCAGCCTTCACCAACATTCAAAAACAGTGTCTGTGACCTAAAATACAATGACAAAAAAACATATGAACTACCAAAATTAGGACAAAAAATAAAAATTCTGCTTGAGAAAGGAAACTAAAAAAGACAAGAATTGGTTATTATATACTTCCTCCCTCCATTACTTGATGAAAGAAACTCCCAGAGACAGATAAAAAGATAGTGTCACTGCCCTGACCATGCTGAAGAGGAGATTGCTCTCCCTTCCCCTCCCTCAGCTTGAAATCCTATTTCTTGGCACTATCCCTCACTCTCTTCTCTTTGTTGCAAACATGGCCACCACCCACTCCCATTTCATGAAGGTTTGTTTGATCTCCACGCATAATTAGCTGTCTTCAACATTGCTCTTGACCTAATTCTTAATGGAAATCACTAATGATTTCCATATCCTAGTAGATGATCTTCCCAGAGGCGGGACCTTTGTGTCTTTGCCTTCTGCCTGATCACCTTTTCTCCACCCTACCCCAGCATCTCTCTCCAATGCCCATACTTTATACCTATGCCCGTGCAGTAGCCACATCTTTCCAGTCTCTATTTCAACCATCCCTCCTTTTTTTTTAACCTCCCTATCTTTTAACTTTTCCCATCTTTCTAGGTCTTTCCCACTATCCCACTAGTCCCTTGACTCTGAAAATTATCCCACAGCCCCAGGACCTCCAACCATTGGCTCTGCCATCTCCTGCTGTTTATAGCACCTTCATAGTCTCAATCCTTTACTCACTTTATTTAAATTCTGTAGTTAGTCACTTGTTCCTTTGGGTCCACTCCTAGTTCTCTTGCTCTGGCTTCCCTTCACCTTGCTCACATGACAAAACTCATCCTCATGGAATCTAATTCTCTATGTTCTTCAGGCCTATACCCAAAGAACTGAATATGACTGGAGAAAAATACAACTTTCTGAATGGAGTATTTTAAATGCACCGTAGGCCCTGAATGCCTGCAGCCATACCGCTGTGGCATCCCATCCTGTCAGATCTTGGAAGCTAAGCAGGGTTGGACCTGGTTAGTACTTGGATGGGAGACCGTCTGTGAACACCAGGTGCTTTAGGCTTGGGAGATGGACCTGGCGACCCACTCCCAATAAACAATTAGCCGTTGAAAACCCTATGAATAGCAGAGAAATATTAATAGTAGTGTTTCACCTGTTGTACGTATGGTCACTGTGAGTTGGACACCAATTCGAATGCACCTAACAACAACAACAACAAGGCCATGAATACTACTTTGGCAATCCTCCTGCATTTTGCTATCCATTCACTCCTCCACATTCCTGGATGGCCACTGAACTCCTTTTCCTTCTTTCTCAAAACTACAACTTCTTCCCTCTATCTGTTCTCATTCACAGTTGATGATTGTGTTTCTTATTTCTCTGAGGAAATAGTAGTAATTTAAAAAGAACATCTACTGTTTTCACCCATACACTCCACCTTCCTGCCTGCCTGTTACTGTGAGTGAACTCTTCAGGGATCTGTTTGAGGTCAACTCCTTGCCCTTCCTCTAGATGCCACCCATCTCTCACCTATCCAAAGACATTGCCTCATCGATGGCCTCCAACACACCTGAGTCATCCATGTTTCTTCTTTTGACAAAATCATTACAGTCAGCATGCAAATATGCTGACATCTCTCCAATTTAAAATTTTTTGGATCTCATTATTTTCCTCTAGCTATCATCTAAATTTTGTTTCTCTCTGAGGAAACTTTCCTATTCCCATTGCTGTCAATTGTTCCTCCTTTCCTTCTCTTCAAACCTATTCCAATATGACTCTTGTCCCAACCATTTGTCCAGAACACTCTTCTAGGTCACCAATGACTTCCAAGTTGCTAAACCTCTGTGAAACTCTCAGGCCTCGTCCTATCTGACCAATCAGCTGTATATTATGGTCACTCCTGGCTGAAACATTTTTTTCCCTTGGCTTTGCTGTTGTTGTTGTTGTTAGGTGCCATCGAGTCGAGTCCAACTCATAGCAACCCTATGTACAGCAGATGGAAACACTTCCTGATTCTGTGCCAGACACACCATCTTATTTATGTTTAAACCCGTTGTTGCAGACACTGTGTCAATCCATCTGGTGGAGGGTTTTCCTTTTTTGTGTTGGCTTGCCACTCTCCCAAACATGATGTCTTTCTCCAGGGATTGATCTCTCCTGACAACATGTCCGAAATATTTAAGATGCAGTCTGGCCATTCTTGCTTCCAAGGAGCACTCTGGTTGCACTTCTTCTAGGACAGATCTGTTGGTTCTTTTGGCAGTCCATGGTATTTTCAATAGATGTCTCCAGCACTATAATTCAAAAGCATCAGTTCTTTTCCTGTCTCTCTTGTTCAATGTCCAGCTTTCACAACCATATGATGCGACTGAAAATACCATGGCATAAGTCAGACGCACCTTCGTCTTCAATGTGACATCTTTGCTTTTCAATACTCTAAAGAGGTCTTTTGCCACAGCTTTTCCTAGAGCAATGTGTCTTTTGATTTCTTGACTGCTGCTTCCATGGGTGTTGATTATAGAGCCAAGCCAAGCAAAATCTTGGACAACCTTGGCTTTAGGGACTTCAAATCATCTGGGTTTCCTCTCAACTCACTGACTTCTCTCCTTGGCAGATTTCTCCTCCTCACAAATCCTAAGCATTAGGTTGCTCTAGGACACATCTATCAAAACTCATTTCTCCTCCATGTGTACCACTTTCCAGGATGATAAAGTCTTAACCCCAAGTATAGACTGATGGTTCCCAACTTTGGAGTTCTAGCTTAGACTTCTCTCCACACTTTCAGGCTTACATCTCTGGCTGCCTATATGATATTTCCATCTGGATGTTTAGTTGTTATTTCAAAAATAAGACATCCAAAAACTAAATCTGATATTTGCGATCTCTCTTGCCTTGTCCCCACATACACACCCTACCCCAGAGGAAAGCAACTATTCAGACCAAAAATCTCATAACCATCCTTGACAGTTTTTCTTGATCAATCATACCCAGTCTATAAGCAAATCCAGTTGGTGCCACCTTTAATATCTCTCTAGAATGTGGCCTTTTCCCACTACCTCCACTGCTACTACTCTAGTTCAAGCCATCATCATTTCTTGCCTGAATCATTGGCATGGCCTCCTAACTGACCTTCTTTGTCCCACATTTACTCAATATACAGTCATAGACCCCTGGCATCTGATCTCATCATATCTCAGAAGCTAAGTAGGGTGGAGCCTGGTTAGTCCTTGGATGGGAGACCTCCTGAGAATACCAGGTGCTATAGGCTTGGGAGAAGGACCTGGCAGCCCACTCTCAAAACAATCAGCCATAAAAAACCCCATGAACAGCAGAGAACCACTGACATATTTCCAGGCTTGGGACAGTGTCAGGGAGTGTTTCATCTACTGTACGTAGGGTCGCTATGAGTTAGACTCAACTCAACAGCACCTACGAACAAAAAACAAATATGGCAGCCACAGTGACCATATCAATCCTCTGCAATAGCTTAACATGACACTCAGAGCAAGAGTTGAAATCCTGCCATGGCTTAAAGGCCCTATATCAGGAATTGCTTACCTGCTTTGTCATGTTAAAACTCTTAGGAAAACTTTTCAAGTCTATAGATTCTTTATCAAAGCAATATTTTTAAATCCATGAAATAAGATATATTGTTGTTGTTGTTCGGTGCTGTCGAGTCAGTATCCGACTCATAGCGTCCCTCTGTACAACAGGGGAAACACTATTGTCAGTGCTTCTCTGCTGTTCATAGGGTTTTCAATGGCAGATTGATTTTTGGGAGGGGGTTGCCAGGTCCTTCTCAGGTCCTTCAAAAGAAACCAATTATATTAAAATATAGTGAAAAAGATTAAATAAATCCAAATGTATGATATATCAATATATGAACTTCTTTGTTGCACTAAATAATATCTAGCAGACCCAAACAAAGACACTTTGCTTTGGAAAATCTGTTCCATACTACTTCTCTGACCTCACCTCCAACTACCTTCTCCTTCAGGGGCTCCAATCAGTCTGCCTTGTTTTGTGCTACTGGAAATAGAGCCCCCAGCCTCTCACATGCTATGCAAGCACTCCACCACAGCCCAATCTGGCTTCTTTGTTAGTCTACCATGCATGCTTCAGTGACTTAGTAGTTGCTGCTGCCCATATACCTCCATGGATTATTCCTGCACCCCTTTTAGTTCTCTGGTCAAACTGCATTTTACCAGTGAGGGCTTTCTTAGCAACTCTCCTCCCACATGCATACTCTGGCACAAACTTTCCTGCTTTGTTTTTCTCTATAACTTATACAAACATCTGAGAGACAGAGGACAGATACATAGATGGATTGTTGTTGTTGTTAGGTGCCGTCGAGTCAGTATCTGACTCATAGCGACCTTCATAGGGTTTTCAACGGCTGGTTGTTTCAGGATTGCCTTAGAAGTGGATTACCAGGTCCTTCTCCAATTTTTGCGGTGCTGGAAATTGAACTTGGGACCTCAGAGACTGCAACACAGCACTCTACCAACTGAGCTAAATCCCAGCCCACATAGATAGATGTTGTTGTTGTTAGGTGCCGTCAAGTCAGTATCCGACTCATAGCGACCCTCTGTACAATACGGGAAACACTACTGTCAGTGCTTCTCTGCTGTGCATAGGGTTTTCAATGGCAGATTGATTTTTGGGAGGGGGTTGCCAGGTCCTTCTCCCAAGCCTACAGCTTCTGGTGTTCCCAGGCACTCTCCCGTCCAGGTACTAACCAGGCCTGACCCTGCTTAGCTTCTGAGATATGACGGGATCAGATGCCACAGGGCTATGGCTGCAGGCACATAGATAGATAGACAGATACATATATACATAGATGAAAGAGAATGCCTTGGTTAATTTTTAATTGTTTATACATACACACAAATATAATTTCCATGAGAGCAGAGATTGTTATCAATTATTTTTTATCAATGCAGTCCTAGTACCTAGAGTACTGCCTGCATATTATTGATACTCAACAAATATTTATTGAATGGACAAATGAATAAAATGTATTCCTCCCTCTCGAGTGAGTGACTATGAGGGTTACCTTCTTCCAAGGTAGGTAGAGATCATACTTGGAAGTAACTGCCAAATTTGTGCAAGGTTTGGCAAGATCAAAATATATGGTTGGGCTGGGAATATAGTTCAGTGGAAAACTGCTTGCATAGTATGCATGAGGCCCTGGGTCCAATCTTCTATCCACCCCCATACATACAAAATACCTACAGTTATATAGTTCCCCAATGAAATGGATCACTTTGGAAGCCTCACCCTGGCAGTAGACTGGATCCTTGACTTGGGTGTTGGATCATTTAACTGCTATTTTTAGTGCCTAGGAAAAATGGCCTAAACATGGCCACTCTTTCTCAAAGCAAGGACTTGAAGTTCCACTCAAGAAACCAAGTATAAAAGGATAGGTAAGAAAACCCAGTGATAAAGAAGACATCACAAGAGACTGTCAGGATCTTAGCAAAAGAATAAAATAATGCTTGGGGTACTATCAATGAGCACAATCATGAAAGAGCACATTATTTTCTTAACTGGGGTGTTATACAATCTACATATAGCTGCACAACATATTTCTCCTCCAAAGATGCCAATTTCAAACTATGACTATTGATCTTTATCTAATCCTGAAAATTAATGATCCCAAAGAGAAAAAGTGACATTGAATCATTGGAGAATTTCAAACAAGAAAAACTAAAGGAGTTGTAGATAGTCTGCATTTGATGAATATATCACAGTTTTAATCATTGTGTCTAGAATAGCATGTGAAATTATAACAAAGATTTTCAGGTTTGATTTTTTGTTGCTGTTGTTTTTTGTTTTTTGTTTAGTGGGACTTTGGGTTTTTTCACTTAGAATGGTTTCCATTTGAAGGCTCATGAAGCCATCCCTTTTCAGTATAGCTTTTGATGATTAAGTGATCAGGGATAAAGGAATAAGGAAAATGGATGGATTGTCATAGAGTACTATTTGCTCTCAAAAAAAGCATTTTTAGTGAGTTGGGTGAAGGTCACTGGGAAAAATAGGTAACTTCTACCAGGTGCTTTTAGGAAAATCCAGGATTACAACATCATTAAGGGAAAGGCCTGTCTTTATTTCCTTTCTCCAAGGTCATATGCCGCAAAAATGTAAGTTTCCCTTTTGTGGTGTCTTTTGTCCCTATATGATTCCCTTTGATATTTATTTTAATTTGATCTACCACATAATGCAATAGCACTTACCCAAGATCCTACATTTTTATAGAAACATAGCTCTAAAACTTCAGGCTCTAGGAAGGTCTTCCACAGGTAAGAATATCACGGAAGGTGATGAAATGTTCCTTGAAGTTCCTTTTTGATCCCCCAGGCACCTGACTCACATCTCAACTCCTAATCCACTGGCCAGGCAGAAGTCACGGAAGGTACAGAAAAGAGAGGTCCCAGAGTTGAAGCCACACCGCTGGGGTTTAGCCCACTTGATAGAGCATCTGCTCCTCACTCTCTGAGGACCCAGGTTCCATCCCAGACACTCCAAAAATAGCAAAAAGATGTGGCAGTCCACTCCCAAACCAATCCTGAAAAACAATCAGCCACTGAAAACCCTATGAGGGTCTTTGTGGGTCGGACCCAACCTGGCAGTACCTAACAACAACAACAACAAAATTCCCATCAGGTATGAAGAAGAAAGAAATGGTTTGGCAGCTCTTCCATGAGGAAAATAAAAGCACCTGGAAAGGGAAAGAAGAATGAAGAATTAAAGGATGTTTGTGGAGTTTGGGGCACATTTCAAAACTTATTTTTAATTGACACATAATAATTGTTTATTTATGGGGTATGGTGTAATATTTTGATACATGTAAACAATGCACAATGTTCAGATCAGGGTAACTGTCATGTGCATTTCCTCAAACATTTATTTCTTTGTGTTGGGAACATTCAAACTCCTCTCAATTAGCTATTTTGAAGTATACAATTAATTGTCAACCACATTGCCTTTGGTTAACAGGATATTAGGAGTTATTCCTCCTGTCCAACTGTGCCCTTCACTCTTCCCAGCGTCTACTAGCCACTATTTTATTCTCTACTGCTGGGAGATCAACATTTGTTTAGCTTCCACATGAGTGGGAAGGATATGGTTTTTGTCTTTCAATGCCTGAGTTATTTCACTTCATTCCCTTGTATACCTTGGCATTGGTCATTGCCTGGAACTTTCCCCCCTAAATTTGGGTGGTTTTCTAAGTACAGGGTCAGGAGCCAGTTATACTTCTGAGGTTTTCTGTGTGGTAGAATTGCTGACCTGACCTGGCATATCAGCATAATGGGCAAGAAGCAGGCAGGGATCATGATGCATTTTCCATAAAGCAAAGGTGGGCATGGAGGAGACTCTTAAAGTCCCCATTGATCTAGGCCAGCCTGGGCCTAGGGAACCAGGAAGACATAAACAACATGGTATCTGTAACACAAGTAATCAGGAAACTGATTATACATGTGATGAAGGAGTCAAGGGTCAAGTAAATGAGACCACCCAGAGTTGTTTGTTGTTGTTAGGTGCCCTCCAGTCCTATTCAACTCATAGTAACCCTAATAGGGTTTCCAACAGCTGATTGTTTCAGGATTGCTTTGGGAGTGGATTGCCACATCCCTCTCCCATTTTAGCAGTGCTGGGAATTGAACCCAGGACCTCAGAGACTGCAGAGTGGCACTCTATTAATTGAGCTAAATCCTAGCTCAAATTTTGGGTATGATGAAACCTAGTGGCTCTATGGCACAGAGAGTTTAAAGTATTTGGAACTGATGTTCTTAGGTTGTTGTTAGGTGCCATCAAGTTTTCAATGGCTGATCATTTCAGAATTGCCTCAGGAGTGGATTGCCATGTCCTTCTCCCATTTTTGCTGTGCTGAGAATCAAACACGGGACCTCAGAGACTGCAGAGCAGTGCTCTACCAACTGAGCTAAATCCCATCCCCTTGAGCTAAATCCACCCAGAGTTAGCCAAGTAGAAATAGATGCTAGTTCTATTTGGCTAGAAAGATAAGGGGCAGAGGTGGTGTTCTGGGGCTTCCAGCACTAGTGACCACAAAGGATATGTCCAATGGTAATTAAAGCCAAAGAGGACACCCTTTTGCTGCCAATGATACCACCTACAATCCCCAATTCATTGCTAATCGCCCCATTTGCTGAATCTGGCCAAATCCAGATGGCCTGGGGGACTGGGTAGCAGTCTGTAGGAGTCATCCCCTTGTAATAACAGAAGTAAGCAGGGGAAGGAGAGGAATGAGTCCAAAAGTAAACTGCCTGTGCCTGGCACAGGATGTCAAAGCAAAAGAGGCCAGTGAGCTGTGGCCCAGTAGGGGTGTGTTGGGACCCCTGGAGACAGTTTTCCATGAGTGAACACAAAGAATCCTCATCTAGTGGGCGTGCCAACACTCTCAGGCTAGAGAAGACCAATCAAACAACCAATGGCTGCTGAGAGAGAGAGCAGCAGCATTGACCAGCTAGGCAGAGAGAGCCACCTGCAGGAACAGCAGGCATCTGGTACCTGAGAGTAGACCAGACAAAAACCTGTGGTTAAACTGAGCTGAGAAACACTTGACTATGTTCTGCTGATCACTTTTGTTTCCAATCACCATCCTCTCAACCTGGGCATATATATCCCTCTCCTCCCTTGCCACAATGGATGAGGAAAGTTGAGCCAAGGTCCCAGAGGGAGTTAAGGAAAACCTCTGAGAAAACATGAAATTGGTGGTTTAAATTGGGCAGTGACTAATTATATCATCATCTGACTTTGATTGGATATTTATTTAAAATGTAAGCATGTTAAACCATAAATGACTTTAAAATTTTTGGATTGGTCCTAATTTAACAATTTGGCCTAAATTTAATATCCTCTGCCTCTCAAGAAGGAAATGAGACCTTGTCAAAGAAACATAAATGCTTTCATAACGATAATTCAGCATTGTTTGCACATAGGTGAGAAGTGAGTACACATCATTCATTCCTTGTACCCAAATAAACAGGACATCCTTAAGCCACAAAGAAAGATAGCTGGAAAATAAGTATTTTCACCACTATAAGTACTAGAAGGTGAGGCTGGAGAGAAACGTGTGCAACCACATGAATAAAGTCATGTCTCATGTCCTTGACTGATTTGGGAGATCTCATGAATAAAATGGATATTTAGAACTGTTAAGATTAGGTATAGGTAAGATTAGGCTTTGTTGTTGTTGTTAGGTGCAATTGAGTCAGGTCCGATTCATAGCAACCCTATGTACAATAGAACAAAACACTACCCAACACTGTGCCAAGGATATAGTCTTTTTTATATTTAAGTTTATTGTTGCAGCCACTGTGTCAGTCCATCTAGGTGAGGGTCTTCCTTTTTCTTGTTGACCAGCCACTCTCCCAAATATGATATCCTTCTCCAAAGATTGGTCCCTCCTGACAACGTGTCCAAAATACATCAGATGCGGTGTAACCATCCTTGCTTCCAAGGAACCCTCTGGTTGCACTTCTTCTATGGCAGAGTAGTTGATTTTTTGGCAGTCTATGGTATATTCCATGTTCATCTCCAACACCAGAATTCAAAAGCATCAAGTCTTCTCCTGCCTCCTTTATTTCTGTCCAGTTTTCACAACCATATAATGAGACTAAAAATACCATGGCATGAGTCAGTCACACCTTCATCTTCAATATGACATCTTTACTTTTCAACACTTTAAAGAGGTCTTTTGCAAGAGCTTTTCCTAATGCAATGCATCTTTTGAATTTTTTAACTGCTACTTCCACGGGTGTTAATTGTAGAACCAAGTAAAGCAAAATCTTGGACAACTCCAGTCTTTTCTCCATTTATTATGAATTTGCTTACTGACCCAGTTAGAAAGATTTTTGTTTTGTTGATATTGAGGCACAATCCATACTGAAGACTATGTTCTTTGATTTTCATTAGTAAATGTTTCAAATCCATTTCACTTTCAGCAAGCAAAGTTGTATTATCTAAATAATGCAGGTTGTTAATAAATCTTCCTGAAATGATGATGCCGCATTCTTCTTCATAGAGTCCAGCTTCTTGCATTATTTGCTCAGCATAGAGATTGAAGCAGTATGGTGAAAGGATCCATCCCTGACACAAAACTTTGCTGATTTTAAACCAAGCAGTGTTCCCTATTTCTGCCTCTTGTTTCATGTACAGATTTCTCATGAGTACAATTAAGTGTTCTGGTATTCCTATTCTTCACAATGTTATCCATAATTTGTTTTGATCCACACAGTCAAATGCCTTTGCATAGTGAATAAAACATAGATAGACATCTTTTTGGTATTCTCTGCTTTCAGCTAATATCCATCTGACATCAACAATGATGACAGGCTTGGAGAATGGAAATTCTGGGCACACATTTCTCCTTGAAGAAATGTTGAGGACAATGATGAGATTGAGTGGGTGAAGGTGTGTTTATGAAGCTCTTGTCTCTTGGCTCCAAACCCACTGTGTCAGTCAGCATTCTGTCACTATCACAAACAACTGAGACAATCAACTTAAAGAGAGAAAAGGTTTGTTTTGACTCACAGTTTTGGAGATTTCTGTCCATAATTCATTGGCCAGGTTGCTTTGGGCCTGTGGAGGTACCTCATGGAGGGAGCATGTGGCAGGGCAAAGCCACTCACCTCCTGCCTCGGAAGTGAAAGAGAGAAAGCAGAAGGGGTGGGGTCCCACTGTCCTCTTTAAGAACATGTACATAGGGACCAGAAGACCTCCCACTATGCCCCCCTGCTAAAAGTTCCACTGCCTCCTGATAGCACCATGCTGTGGACCATCATTTACCACATGGACTTTTAAGGGATTTTTAAGATCATCAAAGCTATAACGCCCATTCTTCTGTGCTCTGCTTTGTGGTGTTGAAGTTGGGTTCTGAAAACTCAAGTATACTTTTGCTGTCTGGGTCCTTTAAGATCATGGTGGGGGCCAGGGAAGGGGAAAAGGGAAAAGCTAGAGGGAAAGGGAAGAAGAACTTGCTCATTTTGGTTTTGCTTTTTGTTTCTATCATTTCCATTCAATGGCCTTTGTCATGGTTGTAGCTGTTGGGTCCCATGTCCAGAGTTTTCTGTACTCCATGAATTCCTGTGTAGTCCTTACACCAGCTGGCCATGCTTCTCCTCAGTGGCCTTCATCTCAGCTCTGTGTATCTTCTTCTCCAATTTTCAGATTCTGAATTATTCCAGCCTGTTCCCTTTCTTCCCCTCTCTGCTTCCTATAATCAGGACTTCTGTGGTACCCCATATTTACCTTGGTGTATTTTCAGTCCTCCAATACCTGTTTGGTTTATTTCTTATTAGTTGGGTGGTTTATCTGTTGAAATGCCTGGTGTGAGATCCTGCTTTCCTGGCTGAACACCATCATGTCAATGACAGGGAAAGAAGCAAATGAAGATGAAATTAAGATTTAAATGAAGATAAAAGAAGTGAAATAATAACCAAGGTACCAAGATAATACCACAAGTAATAACAAGAAACAACCGAGATATGACACAATGCCTCCACCACAACCAAAGAGCTATGATTCCAGTACGTTCTTAGAGTAAAAGTGAGGGAAGATGCACTTTGCGTGCCTTAAATTGATGGCAACACATCTGTACATCAAAGTTCAAAACATCATAAACATGATCCTCTAGTAGGTTCACACTAGAGTGGAAGATAATAAATGCATATGTGTGTTAAATGCTCTTGTTCAATAACCTTTATGCAGAAGTCAGGCCATTTATAAAAATCTTGAGATTTACTATTATACCTATTGTCTCAGTCCATTTTTGTGTTGCTCTCAGAAAATGCCCGACACTGGGTAATGTAAAAAGAAAAGAGTTTTATTTAGTCCACAATTCTGACTGGAGGGTCCAAACAGCATGGCACCTTCATCCTTATAAGGGCCCCCTGGCTGCATCACAGGACAGCAGAGAAGTGGAAAGGGAACTGGCCTCATGCAAAAGGAGCACAGGTATATGCCAGGAAACAAGAGACCAGAGAGGTGCCAGGTTCACTCTTTTTTATAATAACCTTGTCTTGAGGGAATAATCCACTCCTGCAAGACCTGACACACTCCCAAGAGACAGAATTCATCCATTCATGAGGGTACAGCTTCCATGATCTAATTATCTTCCACTTATCCCTTTCTCGAAGTTTCCATGACCTCAACACTGCCACACCAGGAACCAAGCTTCACCACTGAACCATTAGGGGACAAACCGTACCTAGACCATAGCACCTAACTGACGGAATTCCTGTATATCGAACACACAGAGACAAGCAGCACTGCTCAGGGTCCTGATCTGCCATTACCCCAGTCATCATCCCTGCTGTCAATGATAGGAAATATCATAGAAGTGTCCCAGAAGAGAAGACAACCAAGCAGTAAGGCTCCTGCTCACTAGAGAGGATATTGAGCTACAAGGGGCGATCCAAGCACCATGGAGACCAGAAAGAAGCACGCAGAAGAATTTCCACGTGGGTTTAGGAGTGAAAAGCACTTTGGAGATCTTAGTAAGTGTGGTCTCTGTGGAGCGGGGGTGGTGGAGGCTGGGATGGACAGACTCCAGGAGTGAGTCAGGGTTGCTTTTTGATGCATCATTTCACTAGTGCTGGGGAGTCGCTGCCAGGCATGTGGAGAGCTGAGCAGTGTCTGCTCATGCCAACCTTCAGCCCTCCGGTTGGTGCACAAACTGGATCTAAGAAAGCCTGTGGAATCACACTCTCCTCCACTTAAGATTCATCTTCAAATAGGCTGCAATGGATTATTCCCTCAATCCCCATTGACTGAAACCTAGCTAGTGTTCCAGAAATGTTTCATATGATTCTCCCTTTCCCCATACAAAAGGCTTAAAAATGCATGCTGTCATCATGGGGAAGACTTTCTCATCTCTGTTGCTCCTTTATGCAAGGGAGATGGATTTTGTCAGTTGTGTGTAATCTCAGAGGAAAGGAGAAAGGATAGAGTGAGCTGGTCAATGGCTGGAGCTCTGGGGTTGATAGAACAAGGCTTGAATCCTGGCTGGCCCGTTCACTCCTTGTGGGCTTAGAAACTTGGCTAACCTCCCTGACCTGCGGTCTCTTCACTTGGATTATAGAGATGACTGTACCTTCTCCAGTAGGCTGTTGTGAGGAATAAATTAGCAAAGCATCCATTACCCAGGCTAGTATATAGAGCAGATCTACTAGTCAGTGGGGGTTCTTGTTAGTTATTTTTGAAGACCTGTTGGAAAGTCATTAGGTTGCATAACTCTATCTGCCAAAACTCCTGCATGGAAAATAACTAAACTGTGCTTCATATGCTCTGGAGAGATCCAAGTGATTGTAAGATCTGCTCTTTCAAGGCAACCCTGCCGATTGCATGTTCGTTTACTCCTCCTCATATCCCCATAACAGGGCTAGGGCTGTGGCTGCCTCTCTGTGAATGTCTGGCTTTGGAAGAACTTAGGAATCCTTAGAGCTAATGGTAAAAAAGAAAAGCAACGTCTCAGGGTAGAGGTTCATTCTCCCTACTTCTGACTAAACTTAGAGGTGCCCTCTTCTGCAAAGAAGTGTGGTGGGTATTTGAGATTTTCCTCTCCAGGAACTCCATCCCTTTCCTCCTGCAACAGCATTGATTTTCAGGATTGCTGTTTTCTGGTTTGTTTGTGGTAATCCATCTCTCATGACTCTCAGCCCCACAGGGTATAAGAATCCACTCTTAACCTTGTGCATAAGCCAATGGGGTCATTGGTATTCCTGAGTCATACTGACTCCTTCAGGGTGTGCATGTGACCTAAATTCATCCAATTGTGGTGAATTTCAGAGATTTGGCAGGAAATTCTAGGTCAAAATGTTTTCTCTCCTATGATGAGTTTAGCCTTGTGATGGGATAAACATGGAAGTTCTGGGATACTATGTGGAGCCTGGAAATTAACCCAACACAGGAAAGAGCAGAGTCAAGAAGAGAGAAACTTCAACTCCAAATTGAGGTCCAATCAGCACCATGAATTTTCAGTGACCAGAGACAATGAATTCCTAATTGTGCTTAAGCTAATTCAAGCTTAGATTTTTGTCACTCTTAATAGCACAGGATGTGATAGATACTAGAGGTAGCCCCAGAGATTATGTGAGCTAATTTTTATCAGCAAAGATAGTATTCTGGTTTTCCCCAAGCTGCTACCTTCCTTCAGAAATATATGTGTGTGTGTGTGTGTGTGTGTGTGTGTATGTGTATGTGTGTATGTATGTATATGTATATATATGTATATGTGTGTGTATATATATATATATATATATATATATATATATATATATATGCACTGCCTTGGTCCTTCCAGGCTGATGTTAACAAAATTCCATAAACTGGGTAGCTTATAAACTATAGAAATTTATTTCACACAGTCTGGAGGCCAGCAAGTCCAAGATCAAGGATCCAACAAATTTGGTGTTCATCAAGGGCCCACTTCCTGATTCATAGGCAACACCTTTTCACAGTATCCTCATGTGGTAGAAGGGCTAGCTGGCCCTATGGAATCTCTTAATAAGGGCAGTAATCTCAGTCATGAGGGATCTACTCTCATGATCTAATTACCTCCCAAAGACCCTATCTCCTAAAATCACCACCTTGAGGGGCCAGATTTCAATATACAAATTTTGAAGAACATAAACATTCAGATCACAGCATCCTCCAAAGAAAATCCTGTGGCTGCCTCCAACAGAGAAATTGAAATCAAAACATTTTCACTGAAGTGTATATAAATCATGTGCTTTATAAATAATTTCAGTTAAATTCTTTGCTAGCTAAACTATTATGGTCATTCTGTAGGTAAATCCTGATAAGATAAGTGTGTCCATTACTTTTGTTCATGGTGCTCAAAACATCTGACATACATAAACATTTAAGAGAGGAAGGATTTATTTTGGCTCACAGTTCAGTCCATGGTTGCTTGGCCACATGTGCTTTTGCAAAACATCATTGTGGTGGGACAGTGTGGTGGAGGAGCTTCTTCACTTCATTGCAGATAGGAAGCAGAGAAAGGAAGATAGGAAGTGGCCAAGGACAAGATACCTCTAAGAACCTACCCTCAATGACCTACTTCTTCCAGCTAGCCTCCTAAATTTCCCAGAACCTCTCAAAATATTACTACCAGCTGAAAACCAAGTGTTCAACACATGAGCCATTGGAGGATTTTTTTACATTCAAACCATAATACAGTAATGAAATCATAATAAAACATTGTAAATACCAATATCATCCTGGGGGGGGGGTCAGAGCCCAAATACCTTCAATGAAATGCCATACTGAAGGAAAAAGGAGCCCTTACCCCCATTCTAGCATTGAGCAAAGCTTCCTCTTTCAACAGCCAGAGTCTTCAGAGCTCTGTGGGCACCAAGGGCTGCTGCTTTCTAACTAAAAATGGGTTTCCTTGGTGGCGGCCCAGATGCTAATTGCCTTGAAGAGTAAATGAGTCATAATTTGTACCAGAGATGTTGCTGTAATTACAACAATGAAAAATCCAGAGCTTTTAATTGCCTCCACTTCAATAATAGATCTTGGGCTTATGGGCTAGAAGCTGAGAAGCTCAGTCAGCAGGCTCAAGATCTGATGTCCTTGGTGCTTTGTCATCCACATTTCTGACCCGAGGATCTACCATGTAAATTGTCTCCAGAGGCAGAGTGGTCTCTGGCAGATTCCTGCTGGGTTCTGTGTGAAGCAGCAGCATACTCTTTCTTTTTTCCTTCATACTGCAGGTAATAGCTATTTCACTGATGTAGAGACAGAGGCCAGGAAGTGGCAGAGGTGCCAGTGGGATCCGCCACTCTTCCTCACAAACCAGCATCCCCAGGAATGTTCTTTAGTCACTCTGCTGTTTGTTATCTGGGATAATGCTGGTCACAGCTTTTTTCCTTCCTCCCTCCCTTTCTTCTTCCTTTCCTTCTTTCGTTCCTTCTTGACTTCCTTCCTTCTTTCTTTTCTTCCTTCCTTTTTCTTTCTTTTGTTGTAGGACCTCTAAAGGGCTTGAGAATTTTCCTTAAGGAGTAATGGCAGATAAATTAGAGAATAGACTTCCTAGACTTATAATTTCCACTATTGTTTTTTCTTCCTTATATCACTTTGGGTTTTTTTTTGTTTTTTGTTTTTTGTTTTTTTTTGCAAGCTGTAGATACTAACTGAATAATTTAAGTAAAAATTTTTATTGAAAAAATATAAAATAGGTCAAAAATCAGGCATAGAAAAGTTGAGGACAGAGTAGATTTGGAATTCAGGTGGAAGGAACCATGAACCATCTTTTCAGGGCTCTGTGACAATCATTTCTCTTCCTTGCAATAAATAGACTAAAAAATCCAATTCTTGGAGACAGAGTCCCATGGTGTTTAGTTGGCTGATTCTGGCCCTTCAGCTGCCTAGGACTTGGATCTCAGGCACATTGATTGACAGCTCCACCAATACAGCTCCCAACAGAGGATGGAGAGCTCCCCAGTGTTTTATCCAGGAAAGGGAAAAATTGCATCTGGAGAGACAAAAAACATCCAATGCCATTTACAGTACATTTGGTCAGTCTGCCTCTATCTGGAATAAATTTCTCATGGCAGACTCTACTGAGACTTTCAAATCCATCTCAAACATCACCTCTTATAGGAAACCTTCCTTATCCAAACATATACCCTTTCCACCTGCTGGTCCTACTGCCTCCTGTCTCCTATCCTGCTGTAAAACCCTGAAGTGCAATTATCTGAGAGTCTGACTTCCTTAAGAGAAGAAACAATTTATTATTCAGTCTTCTACCCCTGGCACACTGTAGGTAGTCATCAGATGTTTCCTGGATGATTGGTTAAAAGGAAAAATGGGTGGTTTGAATTAGTCTGACATTTTACATAATGTGAAATACACTGACTTTAGGTTATAGCCTTATTTTTACCACAAAAAGAATCGATTATAAGGCATTAATCTAATAATATCTTCCTCTAGGAATTATCAGTACAAATTTCTTTAAAGATTTGTTGCTGCATTTTGGGCACAGGATATTAATATGTGTTTACTTTGCACTAAGGGCTGGGATTTAACTCAGTTGGTAGAGCGCTGCGCTGTAGTCTCTGAGGTCCCGAGTTCAATTCCTAGCACCACAAAAATGGGAGAGGGACCTGGCAATCCACTCCCAAGGCAATCCCAAAACAGTCAGCCATTGAAAACCCTATGAGGGTCGCTATGAGTCGGATACTGACTCAACGGCACCTAACAACAACAACAACAAGAACTTTGCACTAAAATGCTCATTTTCAATTGCTATCTCCCAGGGATTCCCAAAGAATGCATTGTCATCCTCTTTAGCCAGAAGTTAATATGGATACTATGTCCCTAAATACTGCCCTACATACTACCTAGTCCAAACCAAATGCTAGGTAAATATACCAAGTGAAATAAATTAAGTTTTCCCTCAAACAGCTGCTGTCAAGCAACTTACTTTGCTTTCCTAGCTAAGGACATTGGACCACAAAACATTTATGCCTTTCCATTCAAGACCATCAGGAAATGCCCACAGGTGTATAAGAATTCACCAGTGGTCTTTATGTGGACAGTAAAGGACAGTAAAGGAGTTCAGTTGACAGTAAAGGACAGTAAAGGACAGGTCGGTGGCACGTGGTTTGCTCCCTTATGCTGCAGACTTGAGAGATGTTGAGAGCTGGCCAAAGGAAATGTGGTGGAGACTAGTGAGCAAGTTGGATCCCCTCCATCTTTCCTCTGGCTATCCTGAGTAGAGTAAGGGTGTTTTCAACCTCATTATCAACTATTCGGTTAATAATACCCCAATAAGGCTGAGAAACCCTGGACATGGCCTTAACCTCCTAGATAAGATCAGCTCTCAGTCTCTGTAGACTGTGCTTCCATGCAAATAGAAAAAGGCACTCCTGCTGCACGGGCAGATTAGAAACAGGCTCCTCTCCAGGCAAAAGGTGCCTGCTCTGTTTGGATAGAGTGAAGCAAGAGAGGCAGGCTGGTGCCGGAGGAAATAGCTTGGAGGGCAGAGGATGGACTGCATTTCAGACCTGTCCCCAATGGCCAGCACTTTTGTGAAAGGCAAGGACCCCACACTCACACATGAGTTCCCTGCCCTAGAGGAGCCAGTTCTCTGGTAAAGAAGAAAACACGACATAGCATCAAACGACAGCTCCACAAAGTACAGCGGGGAATAAATAGCCCCCATATGTATTTTCTAATTGGACAGCTAATTTGAAAGCCCTAAGCAAGAAAGAGAACCAGTTCTTTTCTATTCTTTTCATGTTAAAACATCAAATACATGGAAAAGTATAAGCACCTCATATGGACCACAAATCACTTGGACTTACCATTTTATCATATTTGAAGCCCACTCGCACCACACCTCTACATCTCCTTCTCTTTCCTCCAGCTCCAAATTGTCCTCAAGTATTGGCCGGGGATACTTGGTTTTAATAATGTTCATTAGGTACTCTGATGTAAACATGTATGTGCTTTAAAAATATATCTGGTTTAGATGTACATATATAATAAATATATTATAAACAGAATATATCATATAAATAGATATTATGTTAACAATATAAAGTGTGATATATTTTTTAATTTTTATCTAAATGGTATCACATAATTCAGCCTGCAGCTGTAGCCCTGTGGCATCCGATCCCGTCAGATCTCGGAAGCTAAGCAGGGTCGGGCCTGGTTAGTACCTGGATGGGAGACCGCCTGGGAACACCAGAAGCTGTAGGCTTGGGAGAAGGACCTGGCAACCCCCTCCCAAAAATCAATCTGCCATTGAAAACCCTATGAACAGCAGAGAAGCACTGACAAT
>VMDO01008307.1:59021-85205 GCA_007922755.1 Pedetes capensis | reverse complement strand
ACATATTTCGGACATGTAGTCAGGAGAGAACAATCCCTGGAGAAGGACATCATGTTTGGAAGAGTGGCAGGTCAACAGAAAAGAGGAAAACCCTCCACCAGATGGATTAACACAGTGTCTGCAACAATGGGCTTAAACATAAATAAGATGGTTTGCCTGGCACAGAATCAGCAAGTGTTTCGATCTGCTGTACATAGGGTCACTATGAGTCGGACTCGACTCGACGGCACCTAACAACAACAACAACATTATATTATTATATTATATTATTATATTATATTATATATTAATTATATATATCATAATATATATATGTACATATATATATATATATATATATATATATATTCTTCCTTGAAGCATTTTATGTCTAGCAATAAATGAAGCCAGGAAAGTACATGGGAAATCTTGTGTGTGTTGAAAATGCAACTTGTGTTTACCAGCACACATTGAAGAAATTTGTAGATCAAATTTTACATGGAAAAAAGAATTCATTCTTTAAGTTTACACAAAAGTCTAGCATGTCAGTTTTTCCAATTAAATTGAGGTGAGGAATTGCAGACTAGGATTAGATTTCAGGGCCTAATATAAAAGCAATTTTATGCCATGGATTACATTTTTGTGGTCCCCCAAAATCTGTAGAATGAAGCTATAATCCCCAGTGGAATGGTATTAGGAAGTAGAGGCCTTTAGGTAATAATTAGGTTTAGCTAAGGTCATGAGGGTGGATCCTGGTGATAACAATAATGTCCTAAAGAGACTGAGATTCAGTTTACTCTCTTAGCTATGTGAAGATACAACTAGAAGGCCAGGAAGGGAGCCCCACAAGGCAATAGATCTGTTGGTACCTTCACCTTGGACTTCTCAGCCTCCAGAACCGTGAAAAGTAAATGCTTTCTGTTTGACATCCTCCCTCCCAGCTGCTGGTCTATGATTTTTGTTGTTGTTGTTGTTGTTGTTTTGCAGTACTTGGGGGTTGAACCCAGGGCCGTGCACATACTTTGCAAATGTTCTACCACTGGGCTGCACCCCTAATCCATTTTTCATTTTTTATCTTGAGACAGTCTTGCTAAATTACACAGGCTGCCTCTGGCCTCAAACTTCCGCTCCTCCTGTCTCTGCCTCCAGAGTTGCTGGGATTACAGGCATGAGCCACAGCACCTAACTAGTGTATGGTATTTTTGAACTAAGATATTTACATAGATCCTTCTCATTTTACTTTTAATTGCCTGGAATTCAAAGTCTGTAAGATGAGTATACAATGAAACACTTCTGTTAGTTTCAGTTGATTTGCAGATACATAAGTAACTGTCTGTGATTTTGTCCAATAAATTTAGTATTTTCATATTTTTCAGTCAACATGAGAAAGATTTTATTCCATTGGGAAACTAAAGTGTAAAATTTATAGTTAGATGAGAAGTGATTGCTGCCCACAGAAAGTATCTAATTATTAAGTCAGCAAATCCAACCATATACAACTCATACAGAAACACTGAATGCTGACATAAATATAAAGTAGCTACTTTAAAGAGCTATTGAATATACCATGGACATGTATATGTTATTTTGATTTATATGTTATTTTACATTCTACATTATGCTTTCACATCTGTTGCATCACTGACCCTTTAACTACTCTATGTAGAGCAAAGACTATCACCCATGGTTTTCAGGTAAACTGAACCTAAGAATCATAGCTATTCTGTGGTTGGCAGGTGTCAGAACCAACACAGAATGCCTCTTTCAATGTTAGGTTCTACCGCTCTGTTCAAGACACTCACAATGAATCTTCCAGTTTTGTTGGAGCAGCCATACAGCCGAGGTGGATGATCTGCAGCTTGCGTTTCCAGCAGTGGTGAGGTCTGGTAGATTTTTTTTCCTCCAAGGGAGTTCCAGAACTCCTCTGTAGAAGGTACACTTAGTTATCTTACGCATATTCAAGAGCATACTGGTTGGTATTGTTTTATTTATTTATTTACTTGTTTGTTTATTTATTTATTTGTAGTACTGGGGACTGAACCCAAGGCCTTATGCTAGCAAGTACTCTACCAGTGAGCTATATCTCTAGCTCTTTCTTATTTTTAAGACAGGGTCTCACTAAGTTGTGCAGGCTGTCTCTGGGCTTGAACCTGCTATCCTCCTGTCTCAGCTTCCTGAGTCTCTGGGATTACAGGCATGTACCACCACACCCAGCCTGTAATATTACTAACAGTAATATTATCTCATCTTAAGTTTAACATTAAGAAGTTACTTAAATATACCAGCTGCCATCACCGGCTTTTGCAACGAATGGAGGGGTTCTTAACCACTTCCAACTATCAAAAAATGACTATGAAAAATGTCAATTAGCAAACATACCAGATAAAAAGGTAGTTAGTGTTCTCAGCCCCACAGCACTCACCTGGTTCCTCACCCTCCTGAATCCTTGTGGTTTCGCATTTGAGGACATTTGCCACATACTCTGCTCCTTTCTCCTCCTCCTGACTAGCACCTTTTCCTACCCAAATGTAGCCATTGTTGTGTTGCAGTTTCAGGACAAAAGCGTCATTGGAATTCAAGGAATTTGCATCAACATCAACCTAGAGCATGAAGAAAAATAGCACAATGATTCAAGTTCATTGCTGCTCCCTCAATAAATAGTTTCCAAAAGCTATGACTGTGAAGAACCATCTGTAGCCTCTTGCAACCCAGTGCTTGAAATACTGATAGGACCACCTTGGTCTATGTCACTTTAATGGTCAACTGCCTCAGACAGGAGCAACAGGCTGTAAGGATGACACCAGTCAAGAATCAAGGGTTTGAAAAAGTAATAAAAATAATATTCAAAGATACCATAAGGACAAGGATGAGCAAAAACCGATGACTAGAAAGAAGGCGTAGTATTCAAATGACACATGTCAGACAAACATATCCAGGTTTTTTTTCTCCTCCACAAATAATTGAAGGGAAACCCAAAAGCCATAAAACTGAGACTGGAGCCCAATGTAGGGGCAAAGAGATAATACTACAGATCCACTAAAAGTTTCTTCAGACCCAGATAAACTACAGGTTGAATTATAGGAATATTCAGAAGGGATTAAATACACAGCCCTCGTATACTCCCTCCTTCCGAGAGAGAAGCTACAGGTACTGCCTGGTTTCTGGCAGCTGTGCACCAATCTGGTCCCTGTGACCACAAAGAAGAGGAAGGGCACAGCCAGGTATAGGCTCTGTCCTGAGGGTGAGGCTGAAAGTGGACCCTCTGGGCAGGGGCAAGGCCCATGCAGAGGCTCAGGCCTACTAATGGACATGAGGGTCCTAAGATGGGCTTGGGCCTAGAACCTGTGATTTGGTGACTCTGTGTCTGCACCTGTGAGAAGCTGTTTGATCATATGATTATGTAGCTATTTTCCTGTGCATGACTTTCTGCATAACCATGGAACTGAGTGTGATGGGTGATTCTGGGGGAACAAATAGCTAGTAAGCAAGACTGAGATACAGCAGCCAAGGGGAAGGAAAGAGTGTGGTGATTCTGAGGCCAAGGGAAGAAGATGGTTCGAGAAAGCAGGGTTATCCACAGGGCCAGAGGCTACTGCTTGACCCACCACACTGAACTGCTGGGAAGAAGGCATCTGCCACATAGAGGGATAGATTTCACCAGGTTTGTCAGGACTCTGTCTCCAGAGAACACCAGAGGAAGAAGGGATGGCTGCTGAAGTTTCCAAGGCCCCAGGGGTCAGCAGCCTTGAGGAAGTGGTGAGAGTCCTCTCCTGGCAGGAATGAGGCCTCCTGGACCAAGCTCAAAGGAACCAATGAGAGGCAATGATAGAGAACTACAGCAACTGAGTCTGGATTTCAGAACTTCCAACTTCTAATCCATAGAGTTCCTTGTTAGTACAGAGGAAAGAGCTTGGAAGATGGGAAAAAAGGTGACAAAAGCTGATGCCTAGACTTGTGTGAGATCCAGGAGGGAGAACTAAAACTTTATGTTTACAAAGGCCGAGCCTGCCAGGAGATGAACACAGGACACCTTATAAAACGATCTTGATTGAAATGTCAGGGAGGCTGAGACCGCAAAGGCTGGTTTGAGATGCTACATGGAAATGAGGCTATGTATTACATGTAAATGATGGTGTCTCAAATGGAAATGCCAACAGGAAAGAGATGAGGAACTAACAGGGGAGCACTCAGGTTGACTCTTCCATCTTAAATCAACTGAGAAAGTCCATAGATGAGAGCTTCACTGTCAGTCTGATAGGCTAAAAAAGTTAGTCATAACTGAACACTTGAGAACCCATGCCCAGAATGTTCCAGATTAGATCAATCCATGTGCCAGAATTTAAGCTATATGACTAAATGAACAGCGAGTGCAGTGAGGCACGCCTGTAATCCCAGTGACTCAGGAGTCAGAGATAGGAAGATCACAAGTAGAACATGGGCTAGGGATGCAGTCCAATGGGATAGCACTTTGTAAAGCACATGACAAGATCTTGGGTTCAAGCCTCTAGTACTGTAAAAATAAACAAATAAATAACAAACTATATGTCTAAGTGAGATCACCACAAAGAGGGCCAAGATGAAGGCTAGAGCACTCAAAGTGCTTAAAAGCCAAGCAGAGGGAAACTCAGCAAAACTTCCCCCAGAAAGGTGGCTGGTAGGTTTGGAAGAACTCATGAGGTGATACAGATAGCTCCTTTAAAAAAAAAAAAAGTATTCAATAAAAAGTACCGGTTGACTGTGGCAAATTCTAGTGGGAGATTAAGAAAAATGAGATCAGACAAGTGACTTTTTTTGTGGCAAGAGGCACGTCACAGGAAGCTAGATAAAAATCATTTCAGTGGGATGGGACTCCTGAACAGACACTTGACTGGAGTTGCTTAAGCAAGAAGAGGCTTAAAATAGTAGGGATGGTGAGTGGTAAAAACAACTCTTTCAAGGACTTGTGCTCTGAAGAAGGATAAAGAAAGGATGGGTGGCTGGAGAAAGTTAAGGTCAGGGTTAAGAGACAGTTTTTAAAGATATTTTTTTAAAGAATCTCCAAATTTCAAAATAAACCATCAAGGATACAAGAATAAACTGATGATAGAGAGTAGAAAGAAGACTATTGTCTGCAATCAGGATGAACTGAGGTGGAATATATGCTTGGAGAGAAATCCAGAAGTCCTTAGGAAAGAAAGAGAGGATGGGAGCCTGGCAAGAGGGAGGGGGCAGGAGCAACTTGGCCTTAGATAGAAGCCATATGTCTTAGTCTATGCAATAAATATGTATTACATTACCTATTGACAAGTGATGTTATAAAATATTTAGTACTAAGTTATGGATAATATATCGATAATAATTCATAAAATACCTCATTATTTGTATTTTATATATTATCCATTATACATAACATAAATATATTTACATTTATAAATTTCTAAATATTAATATTAATCATTTAAAAATATAAATTAACTGAATTTTTTAATGTATTCCAGAAGACAGGAGGAAAAGAGACTATATATATGCAGATCCTGACAAGTTAGTGAAATTGCAGTGGAGCCAATAAGGTGACTCACATGTGTCAACTCTGAATCCAAGTTATCAGTAGAGAGCAGCAAGTTCCTGAAATCTGGAGAGAGAAGAGGGCTGAAGGGTGGGAAGGATAAAGGACAAAGGATTCAGCCTGAGGACTAGAGAACTGCTGGAATCTGCATCTTGGGGTAAAAGACTCAAAGGGCAGGAGAGGGCAGTCAGAGATCAGAGAACTGAAATACAATTCTGAGCAGCCACAGCTATGGTCCATGGTAGTATTTAGTGTGGGACCACGAGAGTGAGATGAAAAGGAGCCAAGGAAAAAGACTATTGGAAGAGAGAAGCCAGAGTGGAGACAATAGTGAGACAATGGCTGGAGTCATCAAAAAACAGGAGAGGCAGGGACCAGCAGCTTAGTAGATGACAGCCCAAGAGGCCAGGGGAGGGAGAGTCTGGAGTCTGACATAAAGAAATCCGAGAGGCCAGGGTGAGCAAGAGCAATGTCCTGTCTACCCCATCCAGAGGCCCTGGGAAAAACACGACTTCCCTCGTGAGCACTATGTGGAAACCTGGGTCCTTAGAGGCTGCCACAGAGCAGGGCGGAACAGGCCAAGGGAGGCTTAAGGAAGATGTGGCTGCAGGGTAGGCAAGGGCTCCACCAAGCAGCCTCTGTGAATAAGCAGGGTTCAAAGCCTGATCCAGGTTTGGGGGTGCACAGAGCAGTTTAGGGGTGATTTGGGAAACTTGGATTTCAACAGTGACTGAGATGATGTGGACATGACATGTGAGGGGCTGATCCAGTGTGGCCACGTTTCACTCTACATTTGTCCCACAAGTACAAACCTGTGCTTTCCCTCTCCGATTTCCCCAATGTGATCGGTCTGCAATCAGGATGAACTGAGGTGGAATATATGACCATCACCCGCAATCCTACCCTGGACCTTTCAAGGTAAGTGCTTAAGCTGCCTCCTATCTTGGCCAGCTAGATTTGACATGTTGTTTTTGTTTGTTAGGTGCCTTTGAGTCAAGTTCAACTCATAGCAACCCTATGTACAGTAGAAGGAAACACTCCCAGACACTGTGCCATTCCTGGCACTATATCCATGCGTCTCTGCTATTCATAGGATATTATCCTATGAATCATTCAATGAATTCATTGAATATCATTCAATGGCTGATTGTTTCAGGAGTGGGCTGCAGGGTCCTTCTCCCAAGCCTACAGCACTTCGTATTCCCAGGCGGTCTCCCATCCAAGTACTCACTTAGCTTCTGAGATCAGACAAGATCAGACGCCAGGGTGGTATGGCTGTAGGAGTACTAAAATGTATTTCCTTGGGTTCAGTGAATTTAGAAAATATAAGAAGCCTGGTACCTGGAATTTAAGTTTTTATTCAACTCTCCTGCTTTCAGTGGGGTTTTTTTCTTCATTGTGAATAGGGGGCTCACTATAGACATAAAGGGCAATTTACTTGCCAATTGTGTAAAAAGCTAGTATTTTATTATGGTCAGGTACTCAGGGAAGCACATACCCAGGGCATGTTTTACTGAATGCATGGCATTACCTCCACAATTCTGGTGATTGACGCCAGGTTTCTCCGGACTTGAAAGAGGCGGGTAGGGGGAGCAGGTGCCTGTCCTCCTTTCTTTGATGTTCCATTCTTGTAAATAATGAGTGGTTTATCTTTGAACAAACTCAGCAGGTGAGCAGGCTCTTTGCCTTGGGAGACTCGGACCTGAGTGGAGCAGGCAGGGAAATAAGAGAAATGTAATTCAAAGTGCAATGAAAGAAGGTTGATTTCTAAATATGCTGTTATTTTTCATTTTTGAAAATAGAACATAAACACACAAAAAGTTAAGAGAAAGCAGGAATGATGATTAGCTGGAAGTGCAGGTTAGTGATACTCCTGCAGTTTCCACATTCACTTAATAATCTTTTGCCACCTCAGACACAGCATCCCTGTAACACCTGCTTTCAGAAAGCAGGAAGATATAACCTTGCACATCTACATCTCCAAAAGAGAAAAGACAGAAGCAACAAAGTGCTGGCCTCTGTGACCTTATACAAAAATTATTCTTCTTCCAAAATCAGTGACATTTTAGACATTTACAGAGGTACTAGATTCTCAGGTATTTGGGGTCTGGTTCAGAAGGTTAAGAGATATGTGTTCAAATGCTTCAAAAAATAAGATGATACAAAATCATATTCATTATTACTACACCCCCAATATGGGAAATGAAACATTAAAAACTGGCAAAGATGAACCAAGTATATACATTCTACCTTTTAATCCACCTATACAGATGGTAATAGTAAATATGCTCAACATGAGCAACTTATTCTTTAAATAAGGACTTTTCAAGGATAAGGAATTTGAAGAAAATAAGCAGCAAATTATTTGCTTGACATCATCTATTAACATCAAATACTGGATTAGAATTGTCTGGTTCTCACATAAACTATGGGCACATTTTAAGAGAATTTTTTTGTTTTGTTTTGTTTTTTGTTTTGTTTTTTGAGACAGGGTCTCGCTAAATTACACAGACTGCCTCTGGTCTCGAACTTGCAATCCTCCTGCCTCTGCCTCCCAAGCCACTGGGATTACAGGCATGCACCACCACGGCTGGCTACTATGGGCACATTTTTTACATAAAGAGGTCAAATAGCTGGGCATGGTGCCTCATGCCTGTAATCCCAGTGGCTGGGGAGGCAGATACCAGAGGATCGCAGATTGGAGGCCAGAGGCAGCCTGCGTAACATAATGAGACACTGTCTAAAGATAAAAAATAAAAAATGGGCTGCAGGTGCAGCTCAGTGGTAGAGCACTTGCAAAGTATGTGTGAGGGCCTGGGTGCAACTGCCAAGTACTGCAAGAAGAAAGGAAGAAAGGAAGAAAGAAAGAAAGAGAGAAAGAAAGAGAGAAAGAGAGAAAGAAAAAAATAGAGTTCTAATACTGTCAGTCCTCTACCTTTTTCATTTGTTCTACCCTATGCTAAAAATCAAACTGTCTTGCCTCCCCTGGTCTGTCTTTCTCGAGGGGCAGCTGAATGAGAATGCTGATGCAGGCCCAGTTATAGAGGGATCCAGGCAGTACTGAAAACAACCAACTTCACAAACATGTTTCAACTGTTAGGCATTCAAATAAGGGAAAAGCTAGATATGAAAACACATCCTCAATCACAGAGCTCAGGAGGGGGGTTAGGAGGGAGTACTTCAAACTGCTCAGTATTTTCTATAAGCTTGAGAAAATTTCAATTGCCAACTAAGAGAAAGGGGGTCACTAACAAAGGCCCATGCTTTACTGTGAAAGGAGAAGGGAGAGACAAGGTAGCTCTTTTCAATATTGTCAATGTACTCTACAAAGGAATGTTTAAAATAGCAATAGGGGCCTGTTTTTTCAAGTATTAGTGTAAACTACTGACATCTAGTGATTAAACTAAAAATTACCATTTCATGGTCACTTCAGGATTCAGCTGGTTAACAATTCATGGAAATTCATTCATTGGGTATATCACATATTTGATTACAAACTACGGAATATTTAAAGCACAATGCACATCTTCAAAGTTTTTCATTAATTTTATAACTAATATTTTAAAGCTCCACATTTACAAACTGCATAGATGATGTGGGTTCTTAGAAATATTTCACTGAAGAAATGGACAAATTTCGCACAGAAATTGAGTTGAATATATTTAAAGAATTCAATCATCTTGTTAATTAAAATTAACAATTATCCAATCAATTTATAAATGTCATCATACACCTTTAGATTTGATATAACTTTATGTATCCATTAACAAGTACCAAAGTGGAAAGAAACAGGCTTGAAGACCAAATTCAGCCTACATATCTTATATATTTTGTGTTCTGAAGTATCTGACTTATCTTTCTGCTTAATTATTACACTGTTGTTAGGTGCCATTGAGTTGGGTCTGACTCATTGCAACCCTATGTACAACAGAATGAAACACTTCCGGACACTGTGCCATGCCCGGCACTATGGCAGTGCTTCTCTGCTATTCATAGGCTTTTCAATGGCTGATTGCTTTTTGAGAATGGGCTGCTGAGCCCTTCTCCCAAGCCTACAGCACTCAGTATTCTCAGGAGATCTCCCATCCAAGTACTAACCAGGCCCATCCCCGCTTATCTTCTGACATCTGATGGGATCGGATGCCAGAGTGGTACAGCTGCAAGCAATTATAACACTGGAAAAAGCAATTACACACTTACAATGACTTAAAAGCAAAAGAAAAAATGAGCATACCACATAGAATCTTAGCTCACTTGACATCAGGCATGAGGAAGTTAAAAAACACATTCCTGTGAAGGGAACTCTCCATGTTGCTGTATCAGAATCGTCACTACGGGGCCAAGTGGAACCCCAGTCTGGAACATACTTTCCCAGCAGATGGGAGCAGATGCCTTCCCAAAAACTAGTCAGAGAAAACACCCAGGCTAATGCAAGCAGCTCCAACTACAAAGAAAGAGAGGGAACAAACGAGAGACAGAGACAGAGAGACAGATCTCAAGCTAGCTATTGCAGCAAGGAACAAGTAAGTGCCACCCCTGGGATTAACAACAGAGGAGAGAGAGACACTGGAGCACACCAGAGGGAAAGAGAGTCTATTTGAAGTCTACATCTCAGTAATAGATTAAGGAATTAAATAAAAAGAACTAATTACAAAAGAATACCCCATAGTTACTAATGTAGGTCCTGAAAAAATCAGCAGATATTCCACCACAAACATAAGAACAGGATCAGTTGAACTTAAAGAGGAAAGAACGTGGAACCAGGCTGGAAACAGTCTCTTACACACAGTGAGGAGATCTACAATTAAACAATGATTTTATCTGAAATTGTATGACATTCAAACATTCACAATAAATCAGTCAAAACATCTCCTGGCATCTCTCTCTCTCCCCTCTCTCTCTCTCTCTCTCTCTTTCTCTCTCTCTCTCTCTCTCTTCCCCTTCCTCACCCCTCACCTCCTTCTGTACACACACAAAGAAACTGAATCATGTCTATTTATATGGAAATGTCATTTTGAATCTGAGGTCAATCATTCTCAACAAGTTATTTTTTCATTTTCATAAATACCTACATACACTCACCTCCCTCACACCAACCTCTCCCTTCCCTGTCTCTCCTTTCCCATTCTCTGATTTCTTCTTCCATGACTTTCTCTCTCCCTTATTCCTTTTTCCCCTTCTCTCCCTTATCTTCCCATTCTTTCTCTCCCCTCCCTCCCATTTCTCTCCCTCTCTTGCACTACCCCTTTACTTTTGGATATGGGCCTTTGCTTTTTAGTCAAGACCCCGGTATCTAAAAGGTAAAAAGAAGGATCCATGCTCTCTTTCCAGGTTGATTTCAGTTTGTCTTTGCAAAACATAATTTATGAACTTTTCAGAAAGTGCAGAATATTGTTCTACATTTTTACCTATTAACTAGAATTACTGTTTGCTTCTTCTATACTGTTGAATTCATTTCCTGTTGCTGCTGTAACAGATTACCACGTACAAATTTATTATCTTATGGTTCCAGAGGTCAGAAGTCTGAAATGAGTTATAGGCTAATTTAGTCACTAGGGTAAGAATTTAGTCAGTAGGCTACAGTCAGACTATCATAGGGCTATATTTCTTTTTAGAGGCTCTAAGGGTGAATTCTTTTCCTTGCCATTTCCAACTTCTAGTAGTTGCCTGTATTCCTTTGCTGAGGGTCCCTGTCTCCTTTGAAGCCCACCACATCTCTTTAACTCTGCATCCTTTGTTTACTCATAAAGCCCCTGGTGGTTACACTGCACCACTCAGTACCCCAGATAATCTCCCTATATTAAAATCAGTTAACCAGCAACCATAATTCCATCTCCAACCTTCACTCTCTTTTGCGTTGTAACATAACATATTTGGAGGTTTTTGGGATTAGGATGTACACATGTTGGGGACATAAGTTTGTCTATGATATTTGTTTAACAACAGCTGGAAGTGATAATAATTGTAATGTCAAATGACTGTCATTGACATTTGGTGTGATTCTAATGGGAAGATTCTTTAGGGCTCTTAAATATGAGTTAATAGTTTTTTATTGGTGTTTTTTCTGGGGGGAGGGGATGTTTGTTTTTTGCTTTTGTTTGTTCCCTCTTTTCCAGATTCTGAAGAGAACTAGCATGTTATGAGAATAGGAATATTTGAACTTCAAATTTTTTTAAAAAAAGTTAATATTGAGAAAAATGTCAAATTCTTGTCCCAGCATGGGAGGTAAGCTTTAGCTAGAAATTGGGCTAGGAAAATTTGGGGACCATTTTGTGTGTGTGTGTGTGTGTGTGTGATACTAGGGACTGGACCCAGGGCCTCGTGCATGCTAGGCGAGTGCTCTACAATGAGCTACATCCCCAACTGGGCTAGCAAAATTTGGACTTGTGTGAGTTTTGGAAGTAAACACATGCCAACCTGCACAGCCTGCCCTCCAAGGGACCTATCCAACTGAACAGTCAGGAATGCGGACGTTGTTAGCTCATCTCTGGTGGCATTTGCTCCTTGCCTAGAGGAATGAAAGTAAAGTACATTAGTTTGTGTTTAAGTTTTAAGACCGTCTCATGTACACATTTCAAAAAGAGACTTTAGTTATTATGAAACATCAAGAAGAAACCAACTGTTTTAACATGACATGAGCTGTCAAAACTATTGTATATGGTTTGAAAGTACTAACATTGAATCTTAAATTGTTCTATGTGTTTTTCTAAAACTGTATGTGATAGGTATTTTTATCTCAACTTTAAAGAAATTGGGCATTGGCCCTTTATGTAACTTAGCTAAGTAATCCTTTCTGTCTGATTCCCATGCTAGAGGGGCCTATTCTGGAGTAGGCATCCCCATAGTCAAATTAATCCACCTGAATACTATATGTAGGCTATATAAATCTCACTAGGGTAATTGTACCCCATACTGCATGGAATTTAATAATTTGGAGCAGAATCTGGCCCTCGTGGAACTTAAGGTATTGTGGAAGAGGTAAACTCACCATGTGTAGATAATCTGTCCTCGGGGATAAGTGTAGAGGATAATGTAGCAGTCGCCACCATAGAACTCACCATATGAGCTTTGGTCAATTGAGACCCTACCATTGTTTTCTACACGCCAAATCTGAAAGAAACAGAATAGACATACAATATTAAACTTTTCTTGATCTAACAATATTCTTCATGTTGTTGTTGGGTGCCATTGAGTTGGTATGCAACTCATAGTGACCCTATGTACAACAAGGGAAACAGTATTGTTACTGTTTCTCTGCTATTCATGGGGTTTTCAATGGCAGATTGTTTTGTTTTGTTTGGGGAGGGGGTTGCCAGGTCTTTCTCCCAAGCCTATAGCACCTGGTGTTCCCAGGCAGTCTCCCATCCAAGTACTAACCAGGCCTGACCCTGCTTAGTTTCTGAGATTTGATGGGATTGCACACCACAGTGGTATGGCTGCAGGCAATATTCCTCAAAGACTTTAAGTGATTTTTAGTTTAGCTCTATTATTAAACAACTTTTATATTATTTTTTAATGGTTTACAAACCAAAAAAAGGGAAGAAAATTGATCAATTTGGCAATTCATTGAAGTTTTTAAGTGCTTCTGTTTCTTTTGCTTCCTCTACAATATTTAGCTCTAAGCTACAATATTGATTTCTGAGCCCAGTAATTTATAAACAGCTATGACTCAGTCAATTAGTAAAAATTACATGATGTTCTGGCAGAATAACAAACTGCAATATTCAGTTTAGAAACATACCACTTTATAATAAATATTTGTCATCAATTGTGCAATTTTTTTTTAATTTCTCTGTGCTTTAAGACAGGAAACTTATTTTCCAAGGTAACAGTTGATTGACCACGACCAAATAATACCACTGACTCCATGGACTGAATGTTTATGTCCCCACAAGATTTATATTGAAACTAGACCCCCAATTTGATAGTATTAGGAAATGGAGCTTTTGAGAGCTGATTAGACCATAAGGGTGGATCCTTCATAAATGAGACCAGTACCCTCATTAAAGAGGCTCAAGAGAGTGCTGGAGATACTTCTCCACCGTGTGAGGACACAGTGAAAAGACAACTGTCTATGAATCAGGAAGAGGACCCCAGTCAAAAATCAAGCCCATCAAAGCCCTAATTCTGGACTTCCCAGCATCCACAATAGTGAGAAGTAAATGTTTGTGGTTGAAGCCTCTGGTCCATGGTATTTTTGTTACAGCAGCCTGAACCGACTAAGACAGATGCCAGCAGCATGACTTGCATTTTTAAAAGGTGCCATCTAGGAATAAGACTGAAGAGACATGATAAGGGATAAAAACAGGCAGACTACTTTTATTCTACATTCTCATCTTCCTCACAGATTAAAGGAAATCTAAGTTGGAGAGATGAGAGTTGGAAATGAAACAGGAGAATAACCAGTAAAGCATGCCAGGTACTGCGCATGCACATGCACCCTCCTGCCTGGGTCCTGGGAAGTGCAGGGCAGTAATGGCCCTGACATACAGAGGGAGCTCACAGAAAGAGCCATCCACTGCTTCTAGAGAAGCCTTCCCATGCCATCTGCTGAGCGCAGGAGTCAGCAGTACAGCCTTACCAAATTCAGGAGGCTAAAGAGACCCACTGGGTTTCAGCAGCCCAAGGGTGGCACAGGAAGACATCTAGGATGCAGCTGGTGCTGAGGAACTGCATCTGCTTAGGAGCACCCTCCCATCATGCTTCCAATATGAAGGTCCAGGGAGGACAGCTGAGCAGGACACAGACCCACACCCAGAAGTCAGCAACCCCTCAATGACGACCGTAAGACATGAGTGACCTCCTTCTCCCTTGTCATTTCCCACTCCCCAACCTCTGCGCAACTTAGATTCACACTTTGTTTCTTCAAAAGGAATTTGAAGGAATTTTTCAAAAGAAAAATTATTCCCCAAATTTCTTGACCATATAGTGTGGTCCAAGCATCTGTTGTAAGCCTTGGGAATACAGAGGTAAAACATTTAACTCTTGTCCTAGAGGACCTGGTGAGAAGTCTAGGAGAAATGTGTAAATAAATGAACAATTCTATGGTTCTTATGTGAAAAATATCACTTATGAGTTAAACACTAAGAAAGGCAGAAGGAATTCTTCTCAGAAGAGATATGGTTTGTGACTACACTGAGTTTCCAAGGAAAGTGGGAATGTCAGCCATATGGTAGAGGGAGGTGTGGGAACCCTAGCTAGACAGCAAGGGGAAAAGGCTGTCAAGGCACTGGAAAGGTGAAGTGAGAAGAGCAATGGTCAAATCACAAAGGCCTCTCAGGCCCAGCTATGATGGATATTTTCAGAAAGACTAGAGAGCCATGAACATGTTTTAGAAGGGAAGTGACATTATCCAGTTCTCATGAAGATGGACGACTAAAGAGTGGATTGAATATGAAGAGATTTGAGTTAGGGAGAATGATTATGAGATTTTTAACAATTTTTAGAATCCAAAATGGAATAATCAACAAACTCATTTTGAATGCTCTAAAAATAGCTGATTTTAGCACACATGTGTGCTCAATTTGCTTTCATGAATGCCTCCAGTGTTGGGAGAAGCAGGGATAACTAATGGTAGTTGTTTTGTTTGGAACAATGCGCCATCACTGGACAACCCTAGACACAGGCTTGCTGGGAGAAAAAGCTGTTCTGGAACAGGAAGCAAGATGGCTGGCTTCCACATCAGGTTTCTAAGAAAGTTAAGAAATGACTTTGCACAAGCCACTTACCTTCCTGGGATCTCAACATACACGTGTGTAAAATGGACAGTGAAGATTAGATAGCATCTTTTTCAGCTTTACCTTCCATGATTTCATAGAACAGCCTTGTTGTTGTTGTTAGGTGCTGTCGAGTCGGTATTCGACTCATAGTGACCCTCTGTACAACAGGGGAAACACTATAGTCAGTGCTTCTCTGCTATTCATAGGGTTTTCAATGGCAGATTGATTTTTTGGGGAAGGGGGTTGCCAGGTCCTTCTCCCAAGCCTGCAGCTTCTGGTGTTCCCAGGTGGTCTCCCATCCAGGTACTAACCTGGCCTGACCCTGCTTAGCTTCCGAGATCTGACGGGATCGGATGCCACAGGGCTACAGCTGCAGGCAGAACAGCCTTGGACCATCTTTATTAGTGAGTAAAATTCACGTTGTAAAATGTTTGCAGTTTCCCAAAGTTATATTCTCTCACATACTGGCATAAAGGGACACCATAAAAATAAACAAAAACAGGTAGATATATACCTCCACTTTACCAGATCCATCATCCACCATATTGTGCCGGGCCGCCATCTGTGGAGAACTGTGTAATTTTGAGGCATCAAATGGAATCTGTTGTATTCGAGCCACTTTCTCTGTGACATATACTTTCCCAAAACCCTCACTCTGGTCTTTATCTTTCCAGTCCTGAAAGAACTGTTTGAAGATTGGAGTTTCACCTCCTTCAGGAAGAACCTGAATCTGAAATTTAAAATAATAATAATAAACAGTAAAATAAGAGATGGAGGGAAAACGGTAGAAGGAAAGAACTAAGAAATGAAAAGATTGTCCTTGTTTCTGAGATTACAGGTGTAAATTCAGAAGCCTGTGAAGCTAAAATAATCCAACCCTACTTTAACTCACAACTAAAGAACTGCCTCTGATTTTGAATGTTAGCACTAAGAATAAAATTTCATGAATGTTGCCACTGTAGTCAAATAAGTTTGTTCATGTGAGTTTCCCAGGAGATCTGTGACTTGGAAGAAGTTATCTCATTGTGTTACCTGTGATAAGATATAAAACTGAAAATAGTAAATAAGGATGGGAGGTTCATAAGGGTAAAAAGTAACTAGCCAGTGTCTACGATGATCTCAAAGAAGACAAATATTACCTGGGTATGAGCCTAAGTCTACACAACATGCTCTAAGCAATCAATGATAAACACTCTTAGTTAAATCAACTGTGTTTGATCATCTTGAATTAAAGGCTGTGGAGGAAACAAATGGGTCATCATCTCATCATACAGTCCTACAGAAGGTCTGATGTCCAGTTTCTGCAATATTCCAGAAAAATAAAGTACCAGGAGCATAGGACACAAGATTGTACATGTTCAAGTGGAAAATGACTTCACACACACATTACTTTCAAGAAAATTTTTCATGAATTTTGTAGAAATGTTATGACTCCTATGTTTTTAATTTTTTTCTAGCCAATTCATTTTCACACATACTTGGGTGTTAGTGGAATAATTCATTTGCTGTAGAAATTCTTCAGCTGTCTTCATTGCAGCCTTCCTCTCCTGGGGATTAGCATCTTTACCTAAAATAAAAGGCAAATTAAAGAGGGACAAAATTTCAGAGAGAGAAGATTGTTGTTGTTGTGTGCCGTCGAGTCGGTATCCAACTCATAGCGACCCTCATAGGGTTTTCAATGGCTGACTGCTTCGGGATTGCCTTGGGAGTGGATTGCCAGGCCCTTCTCCCATTTTTGCGGTGCTGGGAATTGAACTCGGGGCCTCAGAGACTGCAGCGCAGTGCTCTACCCACTGAGCTAAATCCCAGCCCCAAGAAGTACTTGCTCACCAAAGATAAACATAATTATCATTTAATTTAAATACAGCAAGGAGAGAATGTTAAAAATTCCCTAGTACACTAAATATTTAGTAACAAAGTAATGAATACTATTTATAAAAGGATCTTTCTTTATTGCCCAAATGCTTTCTTTAATTCTATTGTTGGTGATAGTGGCGTGGAGTCAGGTACAACTTATAACAACCCTGTGTACATCAGAATGAAACACTCTCCAATACTGTACAAAGCCTGATCATTGCTTCTCTGCTATTCATAGGATTTTTGATGGCCAATTGTTTTGGGAGTGGGCTGCCAGGCCCTCCCTAGCCTGCCAGGCAGTCTCCCATCCAACGACTAACCAGGCCAACTCTGCTTAATTTCAGAGATCAGATGGGATGAGATGCCAGGGTGCTTTGGCTGTAGACTTACTTCTATAATCCATACTAAAAGATGCCAAGTAGGAGGAACATGCGTGCATTTTAGGTGAGATATTTACAGATTGTATACCAAAAGGTAGGTTTTCTTTTAAATCAAGAAGATGTTTTCTTTACCCTCCCAAGGAAATATCCATGAATGTGAAACACAGCAGCAATGCCAAGGGCATCTTGTACCTTTCCATACAAAAATTTGTTTTGCAGCACCATGGTCCAAAATGAAACATTCTTCAGAAAGCAGCATTGCCATCGAAAAGGGGTTTTCTTCAGCAACCACAGTCACTCTCATGGACCCACTTGCATCTGAAACCTAACATAAAAATCATGAGCTTCATTGTTTCATTTGGTAAGATATAAATGTTCTAAAGTTATATTACGGTGATGGTTAACACAACTCTGTAAATGTAATGAAATTGAATTGCACACCGTGAGAGCAATTCATGCAAAAGAGACAAAGCATGCATGAGCCCAATTATACTCCTTCAAATTTTTTAAAAGTCTTTTGGGGATAAAAGAACTAATAAAAAGTTAGACTTTGATACTATTGCTAAAACATCAGAAAATAATGAAAATAACGATGTCTATAGATAATTGGGCTGGGATTTAGCTCAGTGGGTAGAGTGCTGCACTGCAGTCTCTGAGGCCCCGAGTTCAATTCCCAGCACCACAAAATGGGAGAAGGGCCTGGCAATCCACTCCCTAAGGCAATCCCGAAGCACTCAGCCATTGAAAACCCTATGAGGGTCGCTATGAGTCAGATACCGACTCAACGGCACCTAACAACAACATAGATAATTGAGATGTACTGAGCACCATGTGATAGGCTTTACATGATCATTTCTTTTAAATTTTAGGGCAACCTTTTCAGGTAGGTGATGAGTTTACACCCACTGTATATATACAAAAAGCTAACACAAACAGTCAAGCAACAGTTTCTGGGTGCCTATTACATAACAGGCACTATGCTAAGGAAGGCATTCACATAGTCTAGTTTATGCTTATGGATATTTTTCGATACAGGTCCTGTGATTTAATTATGCTTTGAGAAAAATATCAAGGTAAATTTCTCCTGTTAGTTTGAAGTAGAACTTTTTTTCTTTAAGTTGCAGGTAGTCTTACCAAATTGAAAGTGATATTCATGTGCTGACTAGAATGGGTTCGTTTTCAAAGGTCAGCTTGTTGGTTGCAATGTATGGTAATCAGCTCTGCACTTGTTAAATATGCATATTCCAGTCCAATTCCTAAAACAGTGGTAGGATTTAGAGCACCACAGTGGAGTTTTGAGTTCTCTATTTTTAAGAAAATGCCCCTGGTGATTCTGCTTCCCTGCCTTTTTTGCCCCAAAATTGTTTTCAAATAGATTTTATCTTAGCTTGTGTCATGTGTTATATATAGTTCCACTAGAGGGAGCCATGATTCAGGATTGACATTTTCCCTGTTTAAAAATGTTTCTTTAGTCCCTAAAGCTGTTCTCAAAGGAGATGAATTTTGATTGATGATGTGAAATAAATGATATTTGTTAAGTTGCTGACAGATTTTAGAGTAAGAAACCACAAAGTATTTAGATACTAATTTCTGTATGGGTCATGTTTAAATTATTAGTATTTAGCAGAAATAGTTAACCATATTTTTCTTTTGTCATCTAGGAAGAACAGAATTCACTTCCCTATTATAAAAAGGCAGTTATGTTATACAAGTTAGCAACTCGATCTCCATTTGAAACTACAGAGTTTGTGAGCTAGAAAGTCCCTTAAAGAACAGCGAATATAGTTCCTTCCTGTTACAGATGAAAAAACTACAAAATTCTTCTGGGAGATTATGACCTGTTCTCAGTCACTTGCTTAGAAAGCTATAAGAGGAAGAAATACTTGAAGAATCTCATTTTAGCAGTCTTCTTAATTGGTATATCTTGTGGCTTTTGTTACCCTCATCAAAATAAAATCATAAAATTGTGTAAGTAGAAGAAACCTGAGTAGTCAGCTAATATAATTGTCCCCCTCTATTTCTGCCTCTCTTCCTCTCTCTTGCTCTCTCATAAACATCAGAAAACTGATATCCAGAATGATTAGGTCTCGCTCAAGGTCAAACAGCCAGTCATTGACCACAGAGAAGACATGGGGCTAGACCTGCCCACGCCCAGCACAGGATGGCTTTTACTCTTTCCTTCCAGCTGATTGATTGGAGAGCTTCGCCCTCCTGTAACAAAGAAAGCCTCATTATGGCTAAAAGTGATATTCTAATAGGGTAGAGATTTTATAATATCATCAAGAATTTATAAGAAAAAGCTTACAAAATGTTTTATTCTATAAAGGAAACATTTTATTGACTGCAAAATATCAAAACATTATTGTAAACTACTAGAGTAACAATATAGAATTTTATGTAAGTCGTTGCAATAACTTCATTTATTTGTTGTTTTTAATAAAAGCAACAAAAAGTAATAAAAATAATTTTAATAAATATATAAGAGCAAAGAATTTATTCTACCCACACATTTCTCTATGAGGCTAATGAGGACAATTATCCATTATAGCAAAAAGTCTCTCCAACACGAGCCTTCCTAAACACATCCAGAACAGTAGAAACAACAGAACCTACCATAGTGAACTCACCATGTACAACTTTGCCATCTTCCTGTTACTTATGTCAGCCATGATATCCTCATCATTATCTCCATCAGGAAGCTCTGGCTTTTTCCCCAAAACCTGGAAGAAAGTAAGCAACAGATGAAAGCTCTATTTCAAAGTCCTATTATTAAAGGATAAAGAGTTAAACTATTTTACATTTATAGACATATCAATTATAAACCATTTGCAATTAAAATCACCAGGTTCACAAATGTCTCATCAATTCCTTTTTCCCATCAATAGCCCTTTTCCCATTGGTCAAACCACCCAATGGCACTGAGTAAACAAACACTGAGTCAGCTTGTGATGTGAATTTCCAAAAAAAGTCAGATCCCAAATGTGAAAACATGTGTCTATTCTTATTTCTTTTTGAAAACTAGCAGGAATTAATTTAAATGAATTCCTAAGTTCAATTCTAGAACAGAATATCTTCTGTGACTTCTACTTCTAGTAATAATCTATTATTTTTATTAATTCATTATTATGAAGACTTGAATAACAATTCTTTTTTGAGGATAAAATATTATCATTATTTACATTATGGGATAGATAAAGTACAAGTATTTTTGGTTTGTTTTTGTTTTTTGTGGTCCTGGAGGATTAAACCCAGGTGCCTCACTTGATTTGCAAGTACTCTACAACTAAGTGACAATGCCAGCCCATTTTTCACTTTTAATTTTGAGACAGGGTCTCGCTAAGTTATGCATGGTGCCTCTGGCCTCAAACATGTGATCCTTCTGCCTCTGCCTCTCTAGTAGCAGAAGTACAAGTTCTTAATGACCATAATTATGCTTTATTTCTGGCTGAATCCTTAGCACTTACAATAAGGCCTAGAATGTAGTAGATGCTCTACAAGAACTGTATTAGTCAAATGAATGAATGAATGCATTTATCTATTCTTTGTATGTATGATACAATCCAAAAGTTCAAATGCAGTATTTGGTAGAAAATACATATGAATTTGCTTTGAATTTTTTATGTTAAAATCACAATAAGTCTAGAAATAGTTTAATCAATTCATTAAATAACACAAATACCATAGAATATTAAGGACAGAAATAAAATGTTATTTTATTCCAAATAATGTGATTTTTATAATAATATAGGTATGAATTCAGTTACAGAAAAGGGACAAAGTATTTAAGTTAGATCCAACAAATATTTAATAATGAATTTCTTACATAATGTGTTTTATATTCACAGTACCTTATAATATACTAACGAGCATGAAAATACATACTGCTGAGCATAAACACAATAAAAATGTACATAAATCCTTGCATGAGTATGTGTATAGTCTCAAGTTTGAAAATGCACCAGAGAACCTTTCCTCTGGGAACATGACATCTTTTTGCTTACATAGTGATCAATAAAATGTTTTAATTATCATACATGTAAAGTGATTGTAATTGTAATGGAGGTGTTTTTCTTGCTAAAAATAGAATAATATAAATTAAAATACTTGCAACCAAAATCTTTTTTTCTCTTTAATATTTTCAGTTTGGTAGAAGCATGTATAGCTTATGAGTCATCAAAAGTCTTCTCATGTACCTTTTGTAATTCTACTCCAACCAAGACAATCATTTGGAATAAACAGTTCAGTTTAAGGGCGTATCTAATATGGGGCATTTCCCTGTCGTCCAACCAAGTCTGGAATTTGTTTAATTTTCATACAATTCCCACAATAGCCAATTATCTTAATTAGACTCTCAAAGGACTATAGCACAGTTGAGAATTGAACCAAAGTGACTCTCTGAAAACAGGCTTAACTCTAGTGAAGAAGGAGGTGGCATATTGTTAGGTATCTCCAAGGATTGTTTTAAAATTCAGTTCAACAATTAATCAAACACCTCACTAGGGAATATAAATGTGCTTCCAACCACCTGGCCCAACCCTTAAGGATTTTACACTCTGCCTAAATAGAATAAAATAATTAAATTATGTTCACTTTATCAATAACACCATACATTTTGGTACTGGAACTGATACAGCTTTTCTTTTTCTTTACAGGTAGGATCTTGCCTATGTTTGAAACATTTTCACTTTAGGTTGCCCATGTGATTGGCATTTAGCTCATGTAATCCTTAATATGTGAAATGACATGCATCTTGACAAGGTAAAGGTCAGAAAACAAAGAAGCCTATTTTAAGGTGTTCCATGAACACTTCATCCAGTAGCAGGGCACGGTGGTGCACGCCTAGGATCCCAGCGGCTTGGGAGGCGGAGGGAGGAGGATCACAAGTTCTAGACCAGAGGCAGTCTGCATATCTTAGTGAGACCCTGTTTCAAAAAGTAAAAAAAAATGGGCTGAGGGTGCAGCTCAGTGGTCCAGCACTTACAAAGCATGCAATCTTGAGGCCCTGGGATCAACACCCAGTACCAGGAAAAACAACAACAACAAAAAAAAACCTTCATCCAGTGTTCCAAATAAGATTTGTTATTCACACTTGGAGCTCCCTTCCTTTCTACTATTGCCTGTAAATTTCCTCTTAAAAGTATCATCATCTTCTAGCATGTTCGAAACTAAACTTAGGTTTTACAAAACTGGCCATTCTCAATTCTCCAGTTCTGTCACTGTTTTTGTATTTTCCTCTTCATGTGGACTTAAAATCAGTTCGGAATATTTCCTCTTCTCCATTTAGTCATTAAACTCTACCTTTCAGGATGACAGCTGAGTCACTGATTCTGACCTAATTCTTCACGCATTCCCTGCTGAAGTGCCCCCATCCCTCCTGCCATGGGTCACAGTTAACCCCTGTCAATTCCCTGCTGCCTTCAGTCTCACTTCATCTTTTCATCCTAAAAGTGACCTTGCACACTGGCTGCAAGGCCCTTATTTCATACTACTCTTCTTTTTTCTTTTTCCAGCTACTCTGAGTTATCTGTTTAATTTCCACAAACATCTTGGTTGTATTTCTTGTATCACCATATGTTTACTGTACAAAGTAAGGAACTTCATTATGACACATATATACATATATCCATCCCCACATACTCTCGAATCTAATCCACACTGTTGCACTGTATTGTTTTTATGATGTACAGTTCTGTAATTTCCCCAAAACCAGCTCTTGATCTCAAATCTAATCTTCCTGGAATTCTAGTCTGCATCTGATTTTTTTAGCCCTATAAAACTGTTGTAATGGTGTACATTAATTCAAGAATATCCAGTAGATAGACGGATATTATATGTATATATGATGTGCTTTGTTGTTGTTGTTGTTAGGTGCCATCAAGTCAAGTCCGATTTATAGTGACCCTCATAGGGTTTTCAATGGCTGACTGTTTCAGGATTGCCTTGGGAGTGGGTTGCCACGTCCTTCTCCCATTTTGTGGTGCTGGGAATCGAACTCGGGACCTCAGAGACTGTAGAGCAGTGCTCTACCAACTGAGCTAAATCCCAGCCCATATAATGTGCTTTAAGCATATTCATTTCCTCTGTTACTCTCTATTAGCCCCCTCCCTTCCCCTTTCCCTTCTCTCTTCTATGCGCATACAAACTCACCTTTTAGTTCCAAGTCTTCCTTTATCCCCCCACTAAATCAACCTTTCTTGCTGCATATTCTTTGCCTTCAACAAGAGCTCAATTCAAAATAAGTCAGAAGACATTTATATTAAATAATTAGAGCAAATAAACCATTCACATGCACAATCCCCTGGCTTAGAATTTCATGATTCTTATAACCTATGTCAGGACTACCCTTGGTCATTTTATTTTGTTTTTCTTTTACATGACCCAAGGTGGTTTTTCTTTTAAAACTTAAACTCTACATGAAAATTTGTGGCTTTAGCAATAAGGATCAGGAAGTTCTTGTTGGTTTTCTTTTTACAAAGATAGACCAAGAAACAATATTCTGTTCCTTCCTAATCCTTAGTTTCCACAACCTGTTCAGATGTTTTTGCAACCTTTTAGCCAGGCCCACCATTTTGGATATGAAACGCCAGGATTTACACTCTCACTCATTCTCAGAATGTGCTTTCCCTAACTTAATTTTATAAAGTCAAGTCCAGGTGTTGGTCCATTTACATCTGAAGTGCACCGTAGGAAAAGGGAGGTACTATGTAACCCCGAGGAAGGACAAGAGATAATTCAAAACTCCAAAATCACACTGGATAAAACCATTCCAAGTTGGTGCCAAGTCACAGAGACATAAAGGATCTGATGTGCTTCTAGAGACCTCTGAGAGCTAGGCAGACCCAGGATCATGACTGCAGCTTGACAGATTAGAAAAATAAGGTTGAGGTCAGGAGCTTTGCCTTAGATCTACATATCACAAATACTAAAGCAAGGATAGAAATCCCAAGCCATCTAACTCCCTCTTGAGGGCACCTCAGACAGAAAAGGTGGCATCTTAACCTTCGTCACTTTAGTGCGGATGGCTCTCCCATTTTCACAATCAGCAGAGTAAACTCTCAGGCTCCAAGTGTGAATATTTTCATCACTCAATTTTTTGTATTATTTTCCCTCTCCTAACTGAAAAACAACAGGAGAAGGATGTGGCAATCCATTCCCAAAGCAATCAGCCAACGAAAACCCTACGAGGGTCGCTATGAGTTGGGCCTGACTCAATGGCACTTAACAACAACTGAAAAACAGTCAGCAGATTGCAAGCATATGGAACATAGAAATAACTTGTAAAATTGAATAAGCCCTTATTGCTATGGTATATTTACTTGCTGCAAGGCATTTTGTGCTTTCACTAAAACAAATATTTGATAATAGGGAAGATCCACAGAGATATAAAATACAGGGACTTCTGAGGAAGGGCCGTGGCCTCACTTAGGCAACTCCACCTCATCTGCATCTGAGATCCAACATCTACTCTCTGCTCTCTCTCAGCCATATGATTCCCTGCCTCTTAAGTTCTTTTATTCCTCTATTGATACAGAAAATACAGGGGGATTTACTCTATTAAGTAGTAGGTATTTCAAATGAAGGAAAGCATATGATGCACACTTAGGTAAAAAGACAAAGTGAATGGGGTGTCTGCAAGAGGGTTAGCTACTTAATTACCTAGAACAGCACTGCCCAATAGTATTTTCTGCAGTGATGAGTCTATAGCTGTACTATTCAACAAAGCTGTTACTAGCCATTTGTCAATACTCAGTGTGTCAAATGTGACTAGTACAATTTAGTAACTGAATTTAAAATTGTGCCCAGTGCCTTGACACGCACCTATAATCACAGCAGCTCAGAAGGCCAAGGCAGCCTGCATAACGTAGCAAGACAATGTCTCAAAATAAGAAATCAAAAAGGGATTAGGGGTGTGGCTCAGTAGTATAGTGCTTGCCTAGCATGCACAAGACCCAGGGTTCAACCCTCCAAAAGTCAGAATGTCAGCTTTGTTTTTTTTCTCAGTGCTAGGAATCACCATGCCAATTTACTAAACTCAAGTAGTTGTTTTCACTGGCTGCATATTAGAACCACCTGGGAAGTTAGAAAAGGGAACGTCACTGCTGAGTACATATCTGGAGATTCTGATTTATTTATTCTACTGAACACCTAGCATTGTTGTCTGAGGAGCCACCTCGGCCTAGACTGGTGGGATGATTGAAGCGTTCAGAAGCATCAGCTTTGCCAACTTGGCTCATCCCTCTCAACCATCAGAGCAGGTCACCAAAGCATTTCTGATGTTCACTTTGGCTTCCAGGGCAGATCTCCCCTGGTAAGTCATCAGGGTCTGGTGGTCTGGAAGTTTCCCCAAAGAAAATCTCAGGTGAAGATTTTAGGCCATCTGCCTTGTGTGGAAATCACCTCACCTTTTCCTGGAAGACCTCAAACTCACTTTGCACATTTCTATCTGATCAGTGCTTGAATGGATACTTTCAATATTTGCCTTTGGGTTTCCTAATTTCCGCATGTCACTCTCTGATCTTTTTCTTTTTTTTTTCCTCAGTACTGGGGTGCAAAGCCCATGGCCTCACACATGGTTTCCAAACAGTCTACCAGTGAGCTGCATTCTTTGTCCATTTTTCACGTTTTTTTTTTTGTTTGGTTTGCTTTGGTTTTTTTTTTTTTTTTTTTGAGAAAAGGTCTCAATAAGTTACATGTTGTTGTTGTT
>VMDO01008307.1:26048-51838 GCA_007922755.1 Pedetes capensis | reverse complement strand
CCTCATTTTTATTACTAGTACTTCTTTAGTTCATTTGACACTATTTTACAAAGATAAATTGGGAATGGTTTATCTAATCAAAGATCATCCCTCAGAAAATAATGTTCCCTCCCTTTTATAGTACCATTTTTGAAACAATCATGATTTAAGTGTACAATTGTATTTTAGTTAAAAATATTAAAATATAAATCCATGTTAGTTCAGTAACTAAGTATGGATTATGTAATAAAACAACTATTTCCACAGAGAAACTTTAAGGAATGTTGATAAAATTCCAAATTTCCTAATTCCAATCTGATTTATTTCTTAATATCTTAATATATCTTAATATCTTAATATCTTAAGAAAGAAATATGTAATGTGTCAATGCTTAGATTATTAAAATTCTAAATTACCCTATTTCTGTAAGTTTAAATTGTATAAGACTTTCACAAGCATTAGTGATATGCATAGGCTTTTACTGTTTGTTGTTATGAGGTGCAGTTGAGTCACGTCTGACTCAGTGACCTTCATAAGGTTTTCAATGGTTGATTGCTTCAAGATTACTTTGGGAATGGATTGCCACATACTTTCCCTGTTTTTGTGGTGCTGGGGATCGGATCCGGATCCTCAGAGAGTGCAATGTGGCACTCTACCAACTGACCTAAACCCCAGCCCCATTACTGTTTAGGGGAAGAATAAAGCAAATACATTGGGTGATTTAAAAAATAAAGCTCTACATCTGGGTAGTTCCTTGGAGTTCATGGGGCACAATCAGTGGCCACATCAGTTCCTCAGAGACAGGGCTGGAACTATGGGCCACAGCTAAGCAAAGTGTTGTTGTGGATTGGACTTTTGTGGTTGCTGGACACTAACTAGGGCAGTAGCCTGACCTAGGAAAGAGTATTTTGCACATGGGGGCATCCAACTACAGATGGGGGTATCCAACTACAACTCCTGGGATTGTGCATTTTTATCCAATAAATAAAAACATTTAGCCACCAGCTGCATATTTCTTATAGTGCCTGGTCCTTTCACCTGGAGTATATGCTATTTGCCTAAAATATGGGAAAGTATTTCAGTAACTACAAATAATCTCAGAATTTTGTTGCTACTTTCCAACAGGTCAGTTATAACTATCTACCTAAACAAATAAAGATTAGCAGAATATATGAATTATTTTTATTTAAATGCTAACTGCTCCTATATAAATATTGTTGGTCTTAAAACTTATTTTAGTCAATCATGTGGCTTTGTTCATATCTTTGCCAACATTCATATCTAAAACAAAGGAGGCTGGGTGCCATGGGTCATGCCTATAATCCCAGCTACTTGGAGGCTAAGGCAGGAAGTTCTCAAGTGTAAGGCCAGATGCAACCTGCACAACTTAGCAAAGCTCAGTCTCAAAATTAAAATGGAAAAAAGGAGTTGAGGATGCACCTCATTAGTAGAGCAGCTGCCTGCCATTTGCAAGGCCCTAGCCTCAATCCCTCACTACTGCATGCATGCATACATACATATATACATACATACATAATAAAACAAAGGAGAATTTTTTTAAACAGAAAAACAGACTCAGTTCCTGGTATCACATACCTCACAGTCGTCTTAATTATCTAAGTGTTAATGAGTTAGAGGTGTGAGGGCTACACAAAAATAAAGGCAGTGTCTGCCTTCAAGGATGTTGGACTAGCATGGACAGATATATATTTTATTTGGAAGATTACTTTGGAGAAATATGACTAAAATCTTACTCTTTGCCTAAATAAGGTTTGTATAAAACACCTTTAAGGATAATTTAAGAACTATCTGAACTATTCAACTCTAATTTTTAATGTATAAGATGCTTGGATCTGCACATCTTGAATATCCATTTAACTTGCTAAGAGAATGACTGAATAAATTCTTTTATTTTCAACTTGTCAGTTTTGAGTGACAAAAATAAGAGCACCCCAATTCCTATACTGGGAGACACACTGGAGGTGAACTGAGACTATATGCTAATAGCAAAGACCCTAAAATATGAATTTTATCATGAAAAAGCTTCTAACAAAGGGTGATATTCATGCTCTATGGAATTGGAGGACCTCACTATTTATTCTTACACTGTTTTCTAGTGCAGGCTTAGCTCCTCAAGCAGACAGGGAAATAAGACAAGACTTTGCATTTTACTGGGAAGGCACCCAGTGCTCAACAAACACTTATTAACTAAGATATAACATGATAGCTAACTTTCCTTCAAATTTTCTTTTTCATCCAGAATCTAAAACAATGACGGTACATATAACTTTCCAGATAGCTGTACAGCTGTTTTTATAAAAGCAAGCAACCAAATGATTCAGGCACACAGCATCTGCTTACAATCCCCTGTGGCATACTTTCTGCTAGTATCTGTCACCAATATTTACAATGACTATAGACTTAGCAAAGTTATTAAATTTTTAAAAAGGTCTTTCTAGATTAGAAAAATTCATTGGTTTCTGTTGTAGCTTCAGACAACTTGCCCCATCTTCATGCTCTTATTGTTATATACCAAATGCTATCTTTAAAAAAAAAAAATGAAGGCTGGGCTAGGGGTGCAGCTCAGTGGTTCAGCACTTGCAAAGCATGCAAGTAAAAGGCCCTGGGTTCAACCCCCAGTATCGCAAAAAAAAAAAAAAAAAAAAAATGAAGGCTGATGATTAGGTAGATAAATTATCTTTCTCCTTAGGAGATCTTTTAGCATCCCTTCTAATGTTTAAAGAATGAATGAACTCAACAAGGTTTGGGACCTTAAAAGTAGTGTGATATTTAATTTTCTTTCACATACACTGGTTATTTTAAATACAAAAAGACCATGAAAAAGCTTTACATAATTTATTTGTCATAAATTATGCATATTTAATTTCATAATAATATGTTTATAGAGAAGAGAAAACAAGCACAGAGTAAAATGTGAATTTAAAGTCTTTAGTTATTTCCACATATAAGATTACTTTCACAGTTTGGCATGTGAACTTTAACAGTGCTAAGGACAGAGATAAGAGAGTGGCCACACATCCTGTGTCCCCAGACAGGCCTGTTAATATGGGTTGACTGTGTGTCCTGTCTCCTTACTGATATTTTTACTGTATAAAGTGCTTTAGTTTGAAGAATAAACTTATAGAAAGACTAAAGATAGGCCATATTTAAATTGTGTGAAAATAATAATGTGATTAACAGGTATGTGACATACCCCAAACTAAAGATCAATGTTTAAAAAAAAAAAACTCTCAGAAAATTTATTTTCAGTCTTAAGCACTTTAATATGCTAGAAAGACATGTACCAAACATTCAGCATCAAATACAAAGTTATGACAAGAGGGTTATTTAGCTGATTGAAAAGTCCTTGACTTCCAGACTTTACTTTCTCACATAGACTTTTAGTTTTTAAAATTAAATGAGAGCCTCATGACAAATGAATCACTTAAAAGTTTAAATGTAAAAGACATCATGAAAGATGTTTAGATTTATAGACTCCTCCAGAAAAAAACAACAGTTACATTAGAGTCTCAGAAAAAGAAATAATACTTCATTATCTTAAACAAAGAGAATGTATGTGAGTGTGTATATGTTAGGGACCACATGGGACCACTTCTGAAGTCTACTAGACCCCTCCTAAGAAAAATATTTTTAATGCATAAAATTCAAATTTTTACAATGAGCAGCATTTATATTGGCATGGAAATATCTAAATTTATTTTTAAGAAATGTGATAAATATATGAGCTTCTGCATTAATTACTAAAAAGTATTATTGAGCAATGTATATAACAACTATGATAACTGTCAAATAGTAAGGAACCTAAATGCCATTTTGAAGTTATCCACAATAACTAAACTGTGATCTGAAAAGTCATAGGTACTGCTCATGCTGCCCTGGCTTGTCTATTACATTTACAATTGGAGGAAATACCATATTTTAGTTAAGAGATTAGTAAAAAAAAAAATGGTAATTTTTTCAACTAGGTTCAGAACTTTTTTTGAATTCTATCTTTACAGTTAACAGCACAGAGAAACCCTAGAGGGCAAACTATTTTATCCTAGGCACATAATTAATTTGTTAAATTACTATTCCTATAATAAGGCTATAAATTAATATTGAGAACAACAAAAATCCCACTAAGTACCTTTTTTCCTTATTTAACAAAGACTCTCACTGAAAATTCACTTCAGTACATTGTGTGAGAGCTGTCCTATATGATGCAGAATGTCCTATATGACACTGAATGTATTCAATGGAAACACAATTCTTTCTAAGAATTTTTAACAACCCAAAACAAAGTTCAGGACATTTCAACTTAAGTATTAAATCCCTTTATTCCTATCTCTTATATTTTCACACAGTTGTTTTCTTTTGTGTTTGCATATTCTCCTTTTTAAGAGTATAGCATCATGGATTGATTGAAAGTTTAAATTTCCCTTTTCAGACCTTTGAATCCAATCCAGTAAGCAAGGACACCAAATATGACCACATGCAGCTGGGCCACTCAGCCACAGCAGCTTCACATTCAGGAGCAAAGGGCAATTATAAATGATTGGTGATTATACACAGCTACTGTCTAAGAGAGAAGGTAGAAGCTCAGACCATTCCCACTTAGAGGGGTCCCAAAAGCCACTTTGTCTAAACTTTCATTTTATGAATAAGGAACAAGAGACAAGGTAAAGTTAAGGGACCTACTCTAAACCCACAGTAACCATGGAAAAGCAGGGACAAAATCTGACAATTAAGAGAATACTTTTTCAACCACTCCATAAGGGCAAATCCTGTCCCTGGCTCTGCTTCTTTCAAAGTACAATAGACCCACCTATCCATGGTCTCACTTTCCATAGTTTCAGTTACCTGCAGTCAACAACAGGCAAAAAATATTACATGGAAAATTCCATATTTTTACACTCCAGTCACCTAAGTCTTATTACAGTATATTGTTATAATTGTCCTCACAATCCTGCCTCAGCCTCCCAAGTCACTAGGATTACAGACATGCTCCATGGCACCCAGCCAGTAAACACATCTTTAACTTAATTTTTTACAGGCTTTTTTTTTTCTGATTATAACATATGTTAAGCCTGAAGCCGTACCCCTGTGGCATCCAATCCCATCAGATCTTGAAAGGTAAACATTATCAGGCCTGGTTAATACTTGAATAGGAGACCGCCTGGGAACACCAGGAGTTATAGGCTTGGGAGAAGGACTCAGCAATTCACTCCCAAAAAACAATCAGCTATTGAAAGGCCTATAAATAGCAAAGAAGCATGACAATAGTGCTTCATCTGTCATACATGGGGTCACTATAAGTTGGACACTAACTCGATGGCACGTACCAACAACAACAACAACAACATATGTTCATCATAATATCCTTTAAAAACACAAGGACACATGAAGAAGAAAACAACAAGCACCATATTCCCTGGAATCAAAGACAATACTGGTAACATTTCAACCTATTTCTTTCCAAAAATATATGTATATATTTATATGTACAAAATATATTTATATATATTTATATATACAAAAATATATGTATATATAAGTGCCTGAATAGACACTTATATACACATGTTGTTTGTTCTTAGGTGCCGTCAAGTCAGTACCCAACTCATAGCGACCCTACATACAACAGGCAAAACACTATTGTCAGTGCTTCTCTGCTATTCATAGGGTTTTCAATAGTGGATTGATTTTTGGGAGTGGGTTGCCGGGTCCGTCTCCCAAGCCTACAGCACCTGGTGTTCCCAGGTGGTCTCCCATCCAAGGACTAACCAGGCCCAACCCTGCTTAGCTTCCACAATCTGACAGGATTGGATGCCACAGGACTACTGCTACAGGCAATATACATATATACTTATATATTAAGAAAATATTTTATATCCTGCTTTTTGTCTTAGCGTTATACCATACGGACTTTCCCCTCTCAATTAAAATGATTACTAAAACATCATTAATGTAGAACTCTGGGGGTTATTGTGGTTGTTGTAGTAATATGCCATAGAGACAGGTCTGACTCATAGCAACCCTATGTACAACAGAATGAAACACTTCCCAACACTGTGCCAGGAACACAATCTTTTTTATGTTTAAGTTCACTGTTTGCAGACACTGTGTCAATTCATCTAGTTAAGGGTCTTCCTTTTTTTCATTGACCTGCTACTCTCCCAAACATGATGTCCTTCCCCAGGGATTGGTCCCTCCTGACTGCATGTCCAAAATACATAAGATTCAGTCTAGCCATCCTTGTTTCCAAGTAGCATTCTGGTTGCACTCCTTCTAGGACAGATCCATTGGTTCTCTTGGCAGTGCATGGTACACTCAATATTCACCTCTAGCACCATAATTCAAAAGCACCATAATTCAAAAGTAACAATTCTTCGTCTGTCTTCCTTATTCAATATCCAGCTATGCCAACCATATAATACAACTGAAAATACCATGGCATGAGTCAGGCACACCTTTTTACTTTGCTTTTTACTTTGTCTTTACATCTTTACTTTTCAGCACTTTAAAAAGGTCTTTTGCAATGGTTTTTCCCAAGGCAATGCATCTTTTGATTTTGTAACTGCTGCTTCCATGGGTGTTGATTGTAGAACCAAGTAAAGCAAAATCTTGGACAACCTCAATCTTTCCTCCATTTATCATGAAGTTGCATAATGACCCAGTCGTAAGGATTTTTATTTTCTTGATGTTGAGAAGCAATCCATCCTGAAGTCTGTGTTCTTTGATCTTCATCAGTAAATGTTTCAAACCCTCTTCACTTTCAGCATGCAGAGTTGTGACATCTGCATAACACAGATTACTAATGAATCTTCCTCCAATCCTGACACCATGGTCTTCTTGATAAAGCCCTTCTTCTTGGATTATTTGCTCAGTATAGAGATTGAAGAGGTATGGTAAAAGGATACAGCCCTGATGCACACCTTTCTCTCCTTTAAACCAGGCAGTGTTTCCATGTTTTGTTCAAATGACTACCTCCTGGTCGAAGCACACATTCCTCATGAGTACAATTAAGTCTCTGGTATTCCCATTTGTTGCAATGTTATGCATAATTTACTGTGGTCCACACAGTCAAAGGCCTTTGCATAGTCAGTAAAACATAGACATCTTTCTGGTATTCTCTGCTTTCAACTAATATCCATCTTATATCAGGAATGATGTCCTTGGTTCCATGCTCTCTTCTGAATCTGGTTTGATTTTCCAGCAGTTCCCTGTCTACATACTGCTGCAGTCACTTTTGAATGTTCTTTAGCACAATTTTGCTTGCATGTTATATTAATGGTATCATTTGATAATTTCCACATTCAGTTAGATCTTCTTTCTGGGAATAGATACAAATATGGATATCTTCCAGTCAGTTGGCCAGGTAGCTGTCTTTCAGATCTCTTTGTATAAACAAGTTAGCACCTCCAGTGCTGCATCTGTTTGTTGAAACATCTCTGTTGGTAGTCCATCAATTCCTGGAGCCTTGTGTTCCACCAATGCCTTCAAGGCAGCTTCCACTTTGTGCTTCAGTATCATTGATTCCTGATGATATGCAACCTCTTAAAATGGTTAGTCATCTACCAATTCTTTTTGGTATAATGACTCTTTGTATTTATTCCATATTCTTTTGATGTTTCCTCTATCAATTAGTATTTTCCCTATAGAATCCCCCACTATTGCCACTTAAGGCTTAAATGTGTTTTTCAATTCCTTAAGCTTGAGAAAAATAGAGCATGGTTTTCCATTTTGGTTTTCTATCTCCAGCTCTTTGTGCATGTCATTACAATATGTGATTTTGTCTTCTCGAGATGCCACGTGAAATCTTCTGTTTAATTCCTTAACTTCATCATGTCTTCTTTTTACTTTAGCTGCTCGATGTTCAAGGGCAAGTTTCAGAGTCTCTTTGACATGTAACTTGGTCTTTTCATTTTTCATGTCTTTCTAATAACCTTTTGCTTTCCTCATGAATGATGTCTTTGATGGCATGCCACAAAGAAGATCATTAGTGTCTAATGCATCAAATCTGTTCTTGAGGTGGTCGCTGAACTCAGGTGGGATATACTCAAGGTGATACCTTAGCTCTCATACACATATTCTAATTTTCTTCAGTTTCAGTTTGAACCTGCAAATGAGCAGCTGATGATCTGATCCATAGTCAGCAACTGATCTTTTTCTGGCTTTTGATATTGAGCTTTTCCATCATTTCTTTCCATAAATGTAATCTATTCAGTTCCTGTATATTCCATCTGGTGAATTCCATGTGTATAGTCACTGTTTATGTTGGTGAAAAATGTATTTGCAATGAAAAGGTCATTGCTCTGACAAAATTCTATCATGCGATCTCCAGTATCATCTCTGTCACCAAGGCCATATTTTCCAACTACTGAGCCTTCTTCATTTCCAATTTGTGCATTCCAGTCACCAGTAATTACCAGTACATCTTGATTGCATGTTCAGTCTATTTCAGATTGCAGAAGTTGGTAAAAAATCTTCCCTACCTTTATTTGTAGCCTTAGTGCTGGATGTGTAAATATGACTAATAGTCACATTAACTGGCCTTCCTTCTAGTCATATGGATATTATTTTACCACTGACAACATTGTACTTCAGGATAGATCTTGAGGATAGATCAGGATAGTCATTTTTGATGATGACTGTAACCCCATTTCTCTTTAATCTGTTATTCTTGGCATAGTAGACTATATGATTATCTGATTCAAAATAGCCAATGCCAGTCCATTTTAGCTCACTGATGCCTAGAGCATCAATGTCTATGCACTCCATTTCACTTTTGATGATTTCTAATTTTCCTAGATTCATACTAGGTACATTTGATGTTCTAATTGTTAATAGATGTTTACAGTTGTTCCTCCTCTTTTTGAGTCATGCTATATCAGCAAATGGAGGTCCCTGGGGCGTTACACCATTCCTGTCATTAAGGTAGACTCTACTTTGAGGAGGGAAGTCTTCCCCAGTAGTCTTTTGAGTGTCTTCCACCCTAAAGGGCTCATTGTCCAGCACTCTATCGGACAGTGTTTCTCTGCTATTCATAAGGTTTTCAATGGTTACTTTTTTTCAGGAGTGGACTACCAGGTCCCGCTCCCTAGTCTGTCTTAGTCTGGAAGCTCAGCTGAGTCCTGTCTACCATGGGTGACTCTGCTGGTATCTTAAATATTGGTAGCATAGCTTTCAGCATCATTGTTTTTGTTGTTAGGTGACCTTGAGTCAGGTCTGATTCGTAATGACCTCTTAAGATTTTCAGTGGCTCATTATTTCAGGATTGCTTCAGTAGTGGATTGCCACATCCTTTTCCTGTTCAGGAACATGCAAGCCCCCACAGTACATCAAACTGACAAATACATAGGGGTTATGGGTTATTACTCACACATTCAAAAAGTTTAAAGACATTATAATTAATAAAATTATCTCATATAGTTTTTGATCACTGAATTTTTAGGCTATCCCTAGATCATGTAACTAATGTATTCAATTGCTCTAAATCAAACATCAAAAATATATTTACAAGATAGTCTTTAGAAAAATTTAAATGCAAATTGCAAAATTCATTAGAGGGAAATGCAAAATATTCCAAGAAATTAGAGAAATGAAAATTCAAAAAGATACCTCTTATGGATATTAAATATAGAATCTTATCCAGAAAGGTATCACAACAATAAATCCTAACAGAGTTCTATAAGTCGAGATGGAATTCAGTGCTTGTGCAAGTAAGTAGCATTTGTGCAAATATTTAGTGCCTGGCATGCTACAGGTGTTCAATAATTTGCTGAGTTAATAAATGCGAATAAATTTGCCAACATATATCAAGACATCTCAATCTGATAATACCTTCTGACTGATAATCTTACTGAACAGAATACATACAATTCGTATACTAATGTAGTCACTATAGTTTTCTTAAAAGCAAAAGATTGGCCACAACTAATTATTCAAGTAGTATAATAGTTAATAAATAATGTAGGTCTTTAAAGCTGTACAGATTTAACTTCCATATTAATTTAAGAACTACAGTAAAAGCATAATTGTCTGTAGGACAAGATCCTTGGCTTCACTGAGATATATAAAATATTAGTTGATTTACTACCTTAGTATAGAATTTTACTTCATTCTTTAAATGAAATAGTTGTAAATTTTTTTTTTTTTTTTTTTTTATGGTACTAGGGGTTGAACACAGGGCCTCGCGCTTGCATGCTATGCAAGTGCTGGACCACTGAGCTACACCCTCAGCCCTTTTTTTTTTTTTTTTCTTTATTTTTTGAGACAGGGTATCGCTAAGTTACGCAGACTTCCTCTGGTCTCGAAATTGAGATCCTCCTGGCCCCGCCTCCCAGGCCGCTGGGATTACAGGCATGCACTACCACGCCCAGCTAATAGTTGTTAATTTCTAAATTGAAGATAACTAAAGCATTAAAAAAATGTTGAGGCAGGCATGGTGGCACATACCTATGATCTCAGCTAATTAGGAAGCTCTCTGAAGGATCACAAGTTCAATGCCCGCCTGGGCTACATAGCCAGTTCAAGGCCAGTATGAACAATTTAGCAAAATCTAAGTGAAACCTTGTCTCAAAATTGAAAAATGTAAAAAGGCCTAGGATGTAGTTCAGTGGCAGAGTGCTTGCCTTCCATGCACAAGGCTCTGAGATAACTCCCTAGTACCAGCCCCCCCCCAAAAAAAAGTTAAAAAGCCTAGATGAGTAGAGTATTATCTTCCTTCCAAAATATATTCTTGTAGTCAATCAAAAGTGTCACCTGTTTGTCTTCATATACCACAAAAGTCAGGGGTATAATTTCCTTTGATAATCATACAGATGATAGGAGAAAACAGCTATGGCTCTGTTTTCTCAGTACCTTGACTTAGATAATGCTGATGTTTCTCCTACCTAATTTTTTTTTTTCTTACCTAATCTTAACCCTGGCTCAGTATTAGAAAATGTTCAATCTCCCCCTCCACACACACATACACACACATTTATGTGAGGCTCAGAGTGGTAAACCTTCAACAAACAAGTCACAATACCTGTATAAGCTCTCGAGGTTCACTTCCTTCTTCTACCACAATGAGTTGAGATCTTCCTTTCCTTTCATTGTCCCGAATGCCAATGGCAACCTGGCTTGCTTTCAGACGCTCATATTTGTTGCACGAGGAACCACACCACTGGTAAATTTCCTAAAAGAAGGAGAGAACTCTTTTAACCTTAAGTGTAGGTGGAGAACATTCAGCCTTAGTTTAATACTCATTGTGATGAGTTAGGAAAAACAAAAAGGTATAGAGAAGAAAATTAAAATTAGCTGTTGTTCAGGTATATATGATTATATATACTTAAGTTATATCTAATTCTGCATCCTGTTGATTTGTTAGAATTATAAAAAAATTTTCATTGGAAAATATAAAGATATAGCTCACTATTCTTTGTGTATCTAATTCAGTAGCTATAATTTATGAAAGGAAACAGGAATATTTAAATTTAAAAGAATAAATCTATCATATTTCAGTAAGGTGGTCAAAACTATGTCAAGGAAATATACTCTGAATAGTCATAAAACTGATATAACACTTTTGTAAAGCAATTTATTTATTCATTAAAATTGACAAATATAAATTGTATATGCTTATATACAACATGGGGGCTGGGATTTAGCTAGTTGGTAGAGCACCGCTCTGCAGTCTCTGAGGTCCCGAGTTTGATTCCCAGCACCACAAAAATGGGAGAAAGACGTGGCAACCCACCCCTGGGGCAATCCCAAAACAGCCATTGAAAACCCTATAAGGGTTGCTATGAGTTGGACACCACTCGACGGCACCTAACAACAACAACAACAACAACATATACAACATGATGCTTTGAAATACATATACATTATAGAATGACTAAATCCAGGTAACTAAGTTATCTAAAATAAGTTACAAATTCTTATCGGGAGATATAAAATGAACTAAAACCTATGATTCAGTAATATCACCATCTAGAATCCATTTTAACAAATTATTCACAGGAAGAAAAACAAACATGTACAAGGATTTCCATGGCTTTATGATTGTATTAGTGAGGCATCAGAAAGACATTAAATGTTCAATAATAGGATAACAGTTATACAAACTATGATATGTAAAAAAAGATACTTAACTACTATAATATTTTAATATAGAAATATAGAAATATAGAAACAGAGCAGTGTGATATGTTGTTGTTGTTGTTGTTGGATAACGTTGAGTGGGGTTCAACTCATAGTCACCCTACTGTACAACAGAATGAAAACATTCCCTGACACTGTGCCACACCCAGCACTATGTCAGTGCTTCTCTGCAATTCATATGGCTTTGGATGGCTGTTTCAGGAGCGAACTATCAGGTCCTTTTCCCATTTTTGTAGTACTGGGGATTGAATCCAGGGCCTCAGAGTCCACAAAGCAAGCACTCTACCAACTGAGCTAACCTCCAGCCCCTTAATATACTGTAGAGACTCTATTAGCTGTCATTTGGATTGAAATGTGTATTTTTGATTTGAGTACAGTGTTCAGAAAGTATACAGATATAATAGTAAAATAAGAACAAATAATCGTTATATCCATTAAATGTGGTTTAACAAAATGAAGAAAAAAGATTTAATGGTATTCCAACCAGGTAGGGGTGTGGAAGAGGTATTAGCATACACTGTTTGGGTGATATAAGCCTACACAAGTTTTTTGAAAGCAGTCTGGCGACAAATCAAGTAATTAAATTTGATTTTAATACTAGGAATTTCTAGGAATTTAAACTATAGAAAAACCTGCAAATGGGCTACAACAACAAAGAAATTTTTAAAAAAAGAATTTTCCATCCACAGAGAGATAGCTACATAGGTAAATATCATTACATGGATACATGTAACTCCTCTTCTCTAAAAATTAAGAGAAATGTTTTAAAATTGATGTAGAAAATTATGTAAAGTATTCCATCAAGAATAAAGTAAAGCTGAGCAAAGTGGCATATGCCTATAATCCCAGCACTCAGCACACTGAGGCAGGAAGACCCATGCAAGTTTGAGGTCAGCCTGGCCTACACAGTGAGTTCCAGGACAGCCTGGGCTACAGAGTGGGACCTTGTCTCAAAATAAATAAATAAAATAAAATAAAATAAAGCCAGAGAATAATATAGTGATATTCAAGTAGAAACAAAAACTGTACTTGCATTTTAAAAAGATATTTAATGACACACAGTATTAACAGGTGTCAGTGCATGAATAGTCAGAAAGACAGACTCCAATGTGTAACACTGATTTATTAGGGGCCTATGAAGTAGATGCTGGTGATACAGAGATGAATAGGAGAAAACTAGCAAGGAGAGTCTGACATGAAGACAACTTTGCTTACAATATATTTGCACCACTCTTGGTGTTTAATTTCCACACATGTCTCATCTAATCACCTGTGGAATGATGGTCAGCAACAGCGTGGTTAAATGTGAAGAAGACACATCTGAGCTGCCATTTTCTGGGTGTGTGACAGTGTGTTTGCAATTTTCAAAAACAATAAATACATTACAACAGCAACATAAAAGAACCAGACAAATGGACTCTTTTTTCTGACTGTAAAATATTTTTAGTCCAGAGTTATTTCTTCGTTCAAAAATAGTTCATTGCATGTCTAAAACAGCACAGGCTCTCCTGTGAGCAGTGGACGCACAGTTATGACAACGTAGGCTTGCAAATGTCTCTCTGACCCCCTACTTTACCATGTTCCTGACTGACCTAATCCACAGTCCTCTTTAAGCATAAAATATAGGCCTGGCGCAGTGGCTCACACCAGTAATCCCAGCAACTTGGGAGGTGGAGGCAGGAATATCACAGGTTCAAGGACAGAGGCAGCCTGTGTAACTTAGTGAGACCCTGCCTCAAGATAAAAAATAAATAGAAAGGGGGATGGGGTGCATCCCAGTGATAGAGCGCTTGCAAAGGACGTGTGAGGCCCTGGGTTCAACCCCCAAGTACTGCAAACAAACAAACAAACAAACATTTTAGGAGTTCAAACTTTTCTAAGAAATTTTAAAAAGGACTATGCTATTTAATCCCTTTCATTCTAGAATGTGATATAATTACTCAATATGGTCAGAGTATATTTCTTTACTATTTCCTCTCTAACCTCTTCTACATCTGGGCCCTGAAATATGAAACCCACATGTGGAGGCCATGTGAATACTATTCCAAGGTCAGTAGTTACAAAGTGTGGCAATAAATGGTCTCCAAAGCTTAGTCAACTATTAGTCACTGAGTATTAAAATCAGCAGAGGAGGAAGGTAATTTTTAAAAATACAGAGCTATGAACTCTACCCTTAGGGACACTCAGGTGTGTTCTGGGCAACTGCTTATTGAAAGCTCTCCAGGACAAGTCTAGCATTCAATCATCTTTAAAACCAATGCTGGTCACCCTGAGCAGGTCACCTTGAGCAGGCACAGCAGGGAATCTGCAACATCTAATTATCCAGTGGAACCCCAAGCCACTCAGCGAAACACAGCCCAGGTCTTAGCTCAGACTGCTTTCCCTAATATATTTGATGATATTTTGCAAATAGTTCTTTTCCCAGCAGGTTTGAGAAAGCAAACTTCTAATGATGATATTTTATATTACAGTGAAATATACAGAGTAAGTCAGAAGTTAGCTCATTCAATGGTGACTGTAGCACATTAAAATTTGCTTTAAAAATTTTAAACAGAATTTCAGCAACTCACTAAATTTGTACAGTTATAGTCTACCTGTATGGATGATATGTTTAGGCCATCTCATTTTAAAAGACCTCTACTGTGTTGAAATTAGTGTGCACAGAACTATTAATAGACTGTATTGCCCAATTTTTACTATATTCTGAGGTAGTTGGTTAAGACTACTTAACCACTCAGCACACAAGGAAACTTTGTCTGCAGCTGGCACCATGCTTGAGAAAACCCTCTCCTATAATTCAACTTATCCTGTTTTCTACAGGAAGTAGGCTTTAAAGAGAGAGAGAGAGAGAGAGAGAGAGAGAGAGAGAGAGAGAGAGAGATCCTGCGTAGAGCTTTTATAAAAGTCAGAATTAATGTAATAGGTAATATGTATTATTACAACAAAAAGTTTTCACTACAATCTAAATCACTTTACTTATAATATTTTCATGGGATTTAGCTGAAAAACTCTTCATCAGTTTGGTTTAAGTGTACTAGGCACTGAAAACTGCGAAGTAAACATTATTTCAGACAACTATTTTACCTTCTCAGATCCTAAGGCACTTTAACAACTCAACACTAAGTGTCATATTTCTTTGGAGAAGGGATATAAAAACTTCCTGTATATATGGAAGTATCCATTTAATTTGTAATAAAGTCCACTTAAGTTTTGGTAAAAAGTTGTTGATGTACATATTGCCCATCCATACACACTAGTTGCAGTTCTCATGAAACCATCATTAACCCTTACTATACAAATTATTAGAGGAAAAAAATTACTCTGCATAATTAGACAAGGAAGAAATAAGGGCAAAAAGACAACCTGCTTGTTACTGGCAATTAGTCTGGCCCACCAGAAACAAGAAATAAAGTGAGCAAGGATAATTATAGAAACAACCACATCTGAGGAGGGGAGATTTATTATTGGTCTTAAAAACCAGAGATTTCTAAAATTTCCTTTAAACTATGTGGTTGAAGTTAATAAATAAAAGATCAAAGTGAAGCCAAACATCATTTGGGGATAGGAAATAAGAGCAAAAATAAAACAATGTTCAATGATGCCCTTGAAGGGAAGCAATATTTCAGAAGCTGAGTTTAAAGTGCTACCCAATGGGCAAAGAATTTGGCCTGATTTGGATACTTTTTTGTCCTTTATCTAAGTTATTTATTCTAAATACATGTAATATTTTGTGAAGGAGAATGGGAGCCCAGGCTTCTCCCTCTTCCTGGCTCCTATTTGCTTTCTTTTTACTGTGCTTAGTTGTTCCTTGGTTCTGTTTAACCAAATACAAGAAATTCATTAAGATATTCCTTTTGCCTGGAGCTTCTCTAAGCTTAAAAATGATAATGACTTGTGGGATACCTCCAATCTACCTTTTTCATTTTAAACATTCAAAATATGACTTCTTTAGTTTGGGGATAATTAAGAGGTTTATTTATATCCTATTCTGTTGTTTCCTCAAACCCAACCTAACTCAGTATCTTTCAATGACATTTGTGTGTGTGTATATATATATCCCAAACATCTCTAAATGAAGAATAGAAGATGAATGGAGTGATGTACAGGGCCACTAAGAAGACCTGCTAACCAGAAAGGAAGTGTTGGCAATCATTTGGGGGTCCCCGAGAAAGACCTAGAGGGGGCCTGGGTGGAGATTTGTCTGACCCAGGTAGAAGCCTGAACCTTATCCAAGTTTTACCCTATTCTTGCCCCTCCCACTCGTAACTCAGGACATAGAGTTGCAAGTCCTAGAAAGAACTCCAGGAGCGGAGGCTTGTCTGGCCTGCTTGGAGGACTAACATCTATCCTCCAGGGCTGGCGACCTTTGTCCCACATCCTGGTATTCCACTCCTCCCCCTCCCATCTAGTGATCCAAGATGGCCCCCAAACAGCCTAGCTCTGGTGGCCTCTTTCAATCTGATTGGCTGCCCAGAACCACCTGATTGGTCAGAAAAGGGAGCTCGGTGATTGGCCTGGCATGTCCCTAACCCCCCATCAAAATTTTTCTTTTTCAAATCCCTAGTTACATAATTGCCACACCCGGTACAATCTGCTCCCTGACTGGTTATTTCTGGGTCCATGTCCCCTTCACAGAAGCTATATAAACCACCACTGAAGATACTAGCTTGCCTTTTGTCCCTTACATTCTTAATCCTCTCCTGTTCACCTGCTCTCTGAGCGCCTTCAAACCTGACCCCCACACCCTACTCCTGAGATCTGCAATGACCAGTGCCACCAGTGAAGACATCTGAGGACTACAAGCAAGACTCTGTGTCAAGTCCAGGGCCTCCAAAGCGGTGAAGGATCCAAGCAAGAAACAAAGAGCTCTCTGCTTTTCTTCCCCCGCCTTGGGAAGAAGGAGAGCAGAGAAGGCGAACTGCAAGAGGCAACAGGAGACACACCATGGGACATTTTCATCAAGCATCATTGTGCTGTACTCCCTTTTGTTCACCTTGGTAGGTGCAGCTTAATAAATTCTGCTCCTGTTTGCGAGAAGTCTCCTGAAGTCCTTTTTTGGCTCCACTGGCTCTTGCCTATTTCCAAGGGTCCCCAAGTAACTGTGTGGAGGCAAGCTCCATTACCCCGCTGGGCCAGAGTGAACCCCAACAAGGATGTAACTACTTCTGAACTGGTCAAAGCAGTAGTAATAAAGAGAAGAACCTAAGGATAATCGAGAAGAATAAAGCCTGCATGACTGATCAATAATGCCACTTGGCTGTGCACTGGACAGGCACGGAAAGGAAAAACAACTTGGACAATTCTAGCTTGGCTGCTGGCCATAATGCCACTCATTGGCACCAGGTAAATAGCTTCGGGAGAGGTTCTCTTCCTAGCATTAAAGAGAATAGGTAAAATTATGGCCTTTTTACTAGTCAAAGTGTTTGGCAAGTGAAAGAAGGTTTAGAGTCATACTTTATCAAAAGCCACCTCTGCCAACCACATATGTTGACTCAAATACTCAAATCTCTTACTGATTCTTTAGGCAGATGACCCTGAATTATCCAGCACCTGTGGACACTTCCCGTACTGAAGTGGTTCTCAGTACTCACTGTACATTAGAATAATCCAGGGAGGGAGAGCTTAAAAATCACCCACACCAAGATGCCATCACAAAACCAGAATCTTTAGGGATGAAATTATAAGTATCAGCATTTTAAAAAACTTCTTCCAAAAGATTCTAATATGAAGCTATGGCTGAGCATTGAAGTAGAAATCCTAACACACTGAGTGTTGCCTTCCCTTGTGCCCTCATCCATTCCCCACACAGTATGTGTTCCTCTAATCCAGCATTCTCACCTTCCACCCTGCCATACTCTTGCATGTCTGTCTGTGCATCAAACCATTCAACAGTATCTAGAGGTCAAAGGCTACAGGCTGCGTGCTATTTACATTCATCCTCATCTAGTGCACACTAAGCACATAATAAATGTCATTGGCCCCTACTTTTACTGCAGGGTACATGCAGAGATTTAAGATTAGGGTTATCTTTTCCCTTATCTTTCCTTCTTGATGCAAGGCTCTCCTCTTAGGAATCTAGTGTTATGCATTACTTTGGGGTAAGAACAAATTTGTCTAGAGCAAAGAGAAATTGTTTATTCAGTCTCTAGTTTTAAACTAAGCATTTTGTCACAGCAGAGACAAAAGTCTGAAAACCCACAGAGCTTTAATTTAAAAGAACCCTTGATTTTGCTGGAGGAAAGGGGTTTTCTTGGGGGAAGGAGGAGGCGAAAGAGGATGCTATCTAGAAAGTTGGTTTTACACATTAAGACTGGTGCCAGAGTATACTACAGGAACCACAGATTAGGCAAGAATATAACATGGTATAAGGCTACCTTGTCTGGTACAAGAAGAAAAAAGCAGGAGATTTAAAAGAACTAGAAAACCTGACCAGAGGCAGTGAGTATTTGAGGAAAGCTCAGTACTCTTCCCCTCCAATTGATTTGTTATTGCCATAGTTTAGATAAGTATCCCCAGTCCATGGTGCTATTGGGAGGTGGTAGAACCTTTACAAGATAGGACATAGAGCTGGGCATGGTGGCTCATGCCTGTAATCCCAGCTATGGGGGAGGTGGAGGCAGGAGGATTGCAAGTCTGAGACCAGAGGCAGTCTGTGTAATTCAGCGAGACACTGTCTCCAAAAAAGAGAGAGAGAGAGAGAGAGAGAGAGAGAGAGAGAGAGAGACAGGACCTAGTTGGATGTGTTCTGGCCAGAGGGGAGCATGCCCTTGAAAGGGATATTGGGATCCTAGCCCCAGCTTCTCTTCTCTTTTTTGATTTTCATATGCCATGAGTCAAGCCCAATCTTCCACTATATGCACACACCATCATGTACTGCCTCACACAAGCCCCAAAGCACCTGGGTCACAGATGGAGACTTCCAAGACTGTGAGCCAAAATAAGCCTTTTCTCTTTTTAAGTTGATTATCTGAGGAATTATGCTAGCAGTGACACAAAGCTGACTAACTTCTTTAGTCATATCATCATCCGTGATGCTGAGATTGGAGCAGACATGACTGTGGGCTCTGGTCCACACAGGCAGAACAACGGCACTGGGACAAAGTGGAGGGAGCATCCCTTCACTCCAGGGTGGCTTGTGGAAAACAAAGTAGAGTTCCTGAGAAGAGTACAATAGTGTCTAAAGAACCAGAAAGGGCCTTGCAGTTGATCTGAGGGCATGATATCAGAAGACCAGAATGAGGCCAAGGACACTCTCTAGCAAATGTCTTGGAAAAAAAGGACACAGCCCAACACTCAAGAATTAATGGAACAGGCTGGGGACGGTGGCACACACCTGTAATCCTAGCGACTCCAGAGGGCAGAGGTAGGAAGATCGAGAGGCTAGAGGCCACCTGCATAATTTAGTAAGACCCTGTCTCAAAATTAAAATATAAAAATGGGCTATGGTGCAGCCCAGTGGTAGAGCACTTGCAAAGTATATGTGAGGCCCTGGGCTCAACCCCCAAGTACCAAAAAAAAATAAAAAAGAATGAATCAAATGGCTCTGCTTCAGTGAAGAAAGTAAAATGAGTAAAGGTAAGCCACAGCTGGGTTTCAGCTCAGTTGTTAGAAGTGCTGCTCTGTGCACTCTGAGGCCCTGAGTTCAATCCCCAGCACTGCAAAAATGGGAGAAAGACATGGCAATCCACTCCCAAAGCAATCCTGAAACAATCAGCCATTGAAACCCCTGTGAATAGCAGAGAAGCAAGGACCCTAGTGCTGGGCATGGTACAGTGTCTGTCAGGGAGTCTTTCATTCTGTTGTGTATAGGGTCACTATGAGTCAGACCCGACTTGATCTCACACTGCCATTCCCAACCTCACCCCAGCCCCAAGCCATAATAGTCCATATGTGGTCTCATGAGTTGGATAAGTATGAATGACTTAAATGGTTAACAAAACTTACCTTAATAAAGCAAAAATTACTTTTAGTTTTAATGCTCCTGTGGAAATAGGAGCATGAAAACAGAGTCAGATCAAATTATACATGGAAAATAGAAAATCACACCTCTGGGCACATGACTGCGTGAGCCTGTATGTTCTATGATAAGAATATACACATTTGTTGAAAGGTTTGTTAAGTGGCCCTAAATTCTGTGCTTCATTCTAGGAACAAAGTGAGTGAGTGAGGTTAACAAGTGAATATGAGAAATGCTGAGAAGTCAGTCTCTGTATGGCGAGAAGAAAGTTAAGATAGGTGTAGACCTGACCCCACAGAGGCAGGACACAAGGCAGGAAAAGTCAGGGAACAAAATGTGAAGAAGACAACATCTGAGCCGAGTACTTAGCCTGAGGTAATATTGGATGCTTGCTGGAGAAAGGTGTCAGGGAATGGGTGACTGGAGGGAATATGACATACACAGGGTACTGAGAACTGTCAACAGAGATAAAGGAGATGGGAAGGTTTGGGGATGCTTCCCAGGTAGAACAGAGTAGGGTTGTGATTAAGTGAAGGTGGAGCCCTAGGGAGAAGCTATCAGAACAACTCAGGGATTTGGAGTTTGAGGGCTCAAGGGAGTGGTAGTTCTATTAACAAAATATGGACAATAAGAGGAGAAATGGTTTTAAAATGAGAGACTGAAGTTGATGAGCTCTCTTTTCTGGATTTGCTGAGTTTAAGCATCTCATGATACATATTGTTGTTGTTTTAAATTGAAATAATCTGGGAGGCAGTCTGAGACACTGACCTTGAGCTCAAACCAGAGATCTGAGGTAGACTATGAAACTGAGATTTGCCAGTGGATAATTGTTAAAACTTTGGGCAAGGATGACTTTGTTCAGGAAAAATGTATAAAGAAAAGGAAATGATTAAAAGTAGAATCCTTAAACTGAAAAAGATAAAATACTTGTGGAGGTGGGCAGACAGACCATGCAAAGAAGAATGAGGAAAAAGTGGCCCCAAAGAGAGGAAGTTGAGAACGCCAGGGGAGGAGTGAAGCTGAAGAAGGGAAAATCCAGTGTCGACTGCAACACAAGGATCAAGTGGCTAGCGATGAAGGTGCCCACTGGCTATGGCAAAGGCTGTTGACAATAACGGTAGCCGAATAGATTCCAAGGAACGGTGGGCGTCAAAGCCAGACACTGTGGGCTGGTGACTTGTAAAGGAGGAAGTGGAGGCTGCTTTTTCCAAGCAACAGGACTGAACCATGGGGGAGGAGTGACATTATAAATGGCCAGGAGAGTAAGTCAAAGCTGTGTAGTTGCCCAGATGAGCTAACAAGGGAACAGAACACGCACAGTATCAGGATTAGTAACTCACCACAGGAATCCTTGCTCCGGTGAGACCTAATTCGCCACTCATGACCAACTGACATGTATTTCTGAAAGTTAACCATAGCTCTCACACCTTGAGAATGAAGGCTTTTCCGTTATCATTTGCATTGTGAGGGTACTGGTGCTTTATTTTACAGTTTTTAGATGTGATTTTTATTAGTTAATTCCTACAAATACCTCATTTGTAGACAATGAGAGGTTTTCTCATAAATAATGGGAAAATAATGATTAATAAATTCACTAACATTAATATGTATATTTCAAAATTACTCTTGCAAAGGTTCAGTAAATTACAAATGGCTAAGGTCTAGTCATGTCCTATATTATTTTCTAATGACATACTAAAATAATGTATAAAAACCATTCTCTAAAATATTCATGACTTTCTTGACTTTCATACTGATTAAACTGATAATTTTTTACAATCTCTACCTTAGGCTGAGAAGGTCACGTATCTACTATAATGTAAAATCACATCAATGAGCAAGTGTTTCTAAGGCATATGGAATATCATAATAATAATAATGACTTTATCAAAAAAGTTGACATTCCTTAAACATTGTAAAAATACAGGATTTAAGTTGCACCTTAGTTTTAACCAGTTGGCATCAGTTGGGTGGCAGCTTTAGTGTTTAATGTATATTTTTCATACCTGAGTAATAAAACAAACAAACTGCATTGGCTTCATTTTACAAACCCACTAATGCAAAAGGTGGTCTTTGTTTAAAGAATTGTTTCAAAGACTACTATTAAAATATTATTGTTCAGAATATTTTTGTTCCATATCCTTCTTTGTTTACTATGCTACAACCCAAAAATAAAATTATCAAGATCTTATCACAAGATCTTCTCACCATTTAGAAACTTTTGGCAACATATCAACTGGTTAAAGGTTAGTAACGCAAAGACAGATCTTGTCAGTATTTGCTCTGGTGTGTGTAGTAATCCAGGACTTGATTCCTACCAGGGTTGTTGTGTTGTTGTTGTTAGGTGCCGTCGAGTCGGTATCCAACTCATAGCGACCCTCATAGGGTTTTCAATGGCTGATTGTTTCGGGATTGCCTTGGGAGTGGATTGCCAGGCCCTTCTCCCATTTTTGCGGTGCTGGGAATTGAACTCGGGGCCCCAGAGACTGCAGCGCAGCGCTCTACCCACTGAGCTAAATCCCAGCCCCCTACCAGGGTTAGAGCACAAGAAACTTCTGTTCTGTAAGATACCTAAAGGCAAGTACAACAAAATCATTTTTGTGACAAAATCATTTCAAATATCTCTTACAAAGCCTGGATGCCAAAGAAAAATTGAGTTATTAAAGATAATTAACTATTTAAAGATAATTTTCTATTAAGTAGATGAATATTCCTTGAAGCTTGGAATGAATACTCTGTCACTCTACTAGATTTGTGAGTTATACTCTCATAGGCTGACATTGCCTATGGGAAGAGACGATGTCACAGAAACACAATCTGCCCACCACAACATTCAACTATCTAGCCATTTGCAGAAACTCAATATTTGTTCCACAGAATAACAAATGATTTAGTGAAATGTACTACCTTCAGTAGAATCTCAGTCAGATTAGGCATGATCTGAATTCAGCAGATTTTGAAACTGTTGGAAGACATTCTGTGACCTTGTTCTATCTCATATACACCAAGTTAGCTTTGTGCAGCAAAAAGAATGTGATCTAGGAATAGAACAACCCAGATCCCTTCCTAGCTCACCACTCAACTGGCATCAATGTGAGCAACTGGTGCACATCTTTAGTGGCTTTTGTTCCCTTCTGACACTGGAATGACAACTGCAATTTCCCAAATATGATTGTGTGTCAGATGAGGCTGAATCACAGTCCTCTAAGGATAGAGGCAGCATTAGAAACCAGGGTCAAGAGGTAAAAAAGTCAAAGAAACTAAGGCTCCAGTGGTTAATGATTTGCCCAAGGTCAAAGAGTACATAGTTAGAGACCTGAACTACTTGTGATAATTCGACAGATTATTACACTTGTGTAGCAATTACATTAAACACAAAATTTGTTTAGAAAATAAATACTTTCAAGCAATGCAATGATGAATACATTAAAGAGATGAATTATACTGAAAACTGTCCCTCTTATTTGTTGTTGTTAGGTACTGTCAAGTCAGGTCTGACTCATAGCAACTCCATGTACAACAGAACATTACACTACTCCAACACTATGCCATGCTCAGCACTATTGTCACTGCTTCTCTGCAATTCAGAGAGTTTTCAATGGCTGACTGTTTTGGAAGTGGACTGCCGGGTTCTTCTCTCAAGCCCCAAAACATCCCAAATCAAATATCTGCCTTTCTACATGAGAACCTGAGATTACAGTAGCTTGAATGAAAACTGAGGTCTCCTTTCTCTTTGGGGGAAAAAAAGGTGATTTTTATATGTAAAATTCTTTATTAATGATGAAGGCTTCAAAATGTAAGTGGTAGAAAGAAATCTAAGTGGTGGAGAAAAACAATTATTGTGCATCAGCTTTGAGAGATGGCTGCAACTGTTTTCTGGAACTGTGTGACTTGATGGAACCTGTGGGTATTTATTTGCATTAAGTGTTTGTTTATTTTTGCTGTAAGGTAATAAAAGGGTAGAATAGAGGCTATTTTTTCCCTAGATCTGAAGATCAGGACTCAAATTTGGTTTGGAAATTGGATTAGTTTTTGACACTGAAATTTGCTATGAGATTCAGGACAAAAGTACTTCCAGCTTGGGTGCAGATATCTAGGTGCAATACTGAGAATTATACTTTAAATTTAATCATTAATATTATTGTGATTTCCATTGTACACACGAGTTGGTGTTACACTAAACAGTCAGGTTATACATTAGCAGCAATAAAACTATAAATGTACCCTTACTTAGAGAAACTGATGAAGTTTATGCCTTAGGATTATTTTCCAAACCATTCAGAATCTTAATAAATTTAATATCTGCACTGTTGCTAAATTATTATCAGTCAAACAGAAGTGACCATGTAGCTCCATTTTCAGAATCCTTAGTTTCCCTCCTCCATGCATATGGCATAAATTCCTTTGGCTTCTGTCTGTCCCTTTATCCCAAAATACTACCTAAGGAGATAGAGTAAAATAAAATGCTTAGAGGAGAATCAGATATACTTAGAATCTAATTTTGGCTTTACCATTTACTGGCTATTCAATGTTGAATGAGAGGCAGACATCCAAACGTCATGCTGAGACGAGAGGGTGGATCAAGTCTCTGTATAATGCTCAGCACCAAAATATAAAAATGACTTGTAGAATGTTGCTGTGTATGGTATGATAAGAAGGATGATCATGAGAAGAGGAAACCATCAACAAGCTTCCTTGACTTGGAACATGGTTTTTCAGTGGTAGGGAATTTCCCTTATTTCTACTTTGAAAACAAAGTTTTTTGAAGACACAATTCAAATCCTACCTACTAGGGTCTAACGTAAGGCCTTGCAATAATACTTCTTTTCCACGAAGATAATAAACAAGAAGCATAGCAGACATTAGAGGAACCTCTTTTCCTGGAAGAAAACACAATAATATATACTGCCCATGTCATTAAGATGATGCTTGATATTTGTGTTTGTTCTTTTTCTTCCAATAACTTTAAGATAATCAAAAAGTGTGAAGCAATATGGTATATACATTTGTGTATGTACACGTTAGAATATTCCCCCAAAACTCTTCAGCAGGCTGTTTAGACTCATCTATTGCCCAGTTTAAATTTTAGCATCTTTGATGAGGGCATCAGTTTTACCTCAACCCATATTTTCCCACACATATTAAAACAAAAATAATTAGTGGAAATTCTGATCAGAGTGAAGGGGAAATGCACTAAAAAGTATTCAATTTCTGTTCTATGGCAGGAAAAGCTAAATCACTATCATATTCTAAACCTATAAAAGAACATGCAAACTTTGACATCCCACTTTCTGCCACTTTACTTGCCAATGACCTCTTTCCAAGTGGGTAGAAAATGTGATATCTTCAATGACACATACATCTGACTTGTAAAAACAATTTAGTTGGCCAAAGACGTCTATGTGTATATATGAAACTTACGGTCCCAAGGTCTACGATGAAGCAGTCGCCTTTGTTGAAACTGTCCCAGCTGAGGGGAACTTCCATGGCCCTGACCACTCTCCGACCCTTCACATGCAGGAGCCGCTCAGCCGTTAGGTCATTGGTGAGAACATGATTTAGTCCAGACGCCACACCGCCAGCCTGGTCAGTGGGAGGAAGACACAACACAAAGCAAAGGACACTTCAGAGGCTGCTAGCCAGGCATAGCTAGGGTAATAACACAGGTGTCTTGGCCAAAACTGTCGGGGGGGGGGGGGGGGGG
>VMDO01008307.1:0-25948 GCA_007922755.1 Pedetes capensis | reverse complement strand
TGGCATGTAGTGGCTCACGCCTGTAATTCCAATAACTCCAAAGGCAGAGGAAGGAGGATCAAAATTTCAAGGCCAGAGGCAGCCTGCGTAATTTAGCAAGACCCTATCTCAACATAAAAAAATAAATTGGGTGCAGCCCAATGGTAGAGTTCCTGTGAAGTATGTGCAAGGCCCTGGGTTTAATCTCCCAGCACAAAAAAAAAAAAGGAAAAAAAAGGAATAAAAGAAACTTCTGATGTGTAAACAAAAAGAAAAGATGATAGCTCTTTTCCTTTGGCAGCTTATGATTCCTGGACCCCTCAGGAGTGAGGCAGCAAAGATTTCAGGAAAGAAGGTGACAGGAGACTGGAAAAGTCAAAGGTAACAAGCTCAAATGGCAGCAGCAGAGAACAGCACTCAATATTCCTGGTGTGGCACTTAGGACAGAGAATGGGGAAGGAGAGCTGCCTGAGAATGGGCCTCAGATGTAGGGTCTCTGTTTCTACATTTAAAAAATCAATGTCTTCTTTATTTTCTGGTGAAGAGAATTTACCAGATAATAATACTGCTGACAATGTAAGAAAACAGATCACTACAGAAAAAAAGTTTGGACTTAAATCATAATCAGGATGCACAGGTATAGAAAAATATTCTCACAAAAAGACATGCAAGTAGAAGGGAGGCCATTGGTACGAGGGTGGGAGACAGTAGAGGAGGGGCACAAGAAGATAAGGGGAAACTTATCTGAGCAATGCACGATGAAACGCATGTATGGAAATGTCACAATGAAATACATGTCAGAATGAAACACATTAGGTTGTACATTAAAAATTTCCAATAAAAAAATTTAAAAAAATCAATGCCTGAAGGCACAAAAAATTTTTTAAATTAAATTTAAAAAAGAGAGTTTACCAGATAGATTATTTTCACCTTAAGTTAGGAAAGATGCAGGTTTGTTTGTTTGTTTGTGGTGCTAGGGGTTGAACCCAGGGCCTCGCGCTTGCATGCTTTGCAAGTGCTAGACCACTGAGCTGAGCCCCCAGCCGCCCCCTTTTTTTTTTTTTTTTTTTTTACTTTTTGAGACAGGGTCTCGCTAAGTTACGCAGACTTCCTCTGGTCTTGAACTTGCGATCCTCCTGCCTCCACCTCCCAAGCTGCTGGGATTATAGGCGTGCACCACCACGCCCAGCCAAGATGCAGTATCTTTCATTGCATGTCCCAAAACAAAACAAAACAAAGCAGCCTGGATTTTGAGAGAAGTCAAGGAAGAAATATTCACTGTCAACTACATCTTCTTGCATTATTTGTAATCACCTTTTACCTTTTCATTTTTTTAATTGATTATTAATTATAAAGTAATGTGCATAATTAAGTGGTAGTATAAACAAAACTCTGCCTCTGATTGATCAAAGACCTCCCACAGCAAGACAAATCAACTGTACTAAGTAAGTTATAAAATAATCGTTTTCAAATTTAGTACATAAATATGTCCAGTATTAAGCTGTATATGTAATCATTTAGTGCATTCTTTTAATGTACATTAACTTTAAATTTCTCCCATTCTCCAGAAAAAGGCCTCATAAATAGAAAGGATTTGTTAGAATTGGTTAAATATTGATTCAGGACAAGTATAACCTCAAATTTTAAGAAATATATAATTTCCCAGCCCACAATTTTGCAAAGATTTCCTCATTTCTTGACTAAATGAACTAATTTTTACATAATAAAATAAAAAGGAGTTTTCATCATCTATATAATACTATTTGGGGGGCCATTTCTTTCTTTGTTTGTTTTGTTTTGTTTGTTTTTGAAGACAAGGTCCAGCTAAGTTGTCCTAGTTGGCCTAGCTCACAATCCTCCTGCCTCAGCCTTCTAAGTGTATTTCATTTTTGAAAATATGTAGAAATATATTGTGATCTAATTTAAAAAAAAAACACATAGTAAAAGATATTGTGATCAGAAAAAATGTTATAAAATATGTTGTTGTTGTTGTTGTTGTTGTTGTTGTTGTTAGGTGCTGTTGAATTGGATCTGACTCATTGTGACCCTATGTACAACAGAACAAAACACGGTGTTTCTCTCCTATTTATATGGTTTTCAAAGACAGATTCTTCAAGATTGTTTTTGGGAATTGGGTTGCCAGGTCCTTCTCCCATTTTTGCAGTGATGGGGATCAAACCCAGGACCTCAGAGAGCATAGAGCAACACTCTACCAACTGAGCTAAACCCCAGCCATTATAGAGTATACTTAAACCAAGGAAAAAAAAAAAAAAAAAATATATATATATATATACATATATATGACATATTCAGACTAATTTCAAAGGGTAAAACATCAGAATGGCATACAGTCTGAGAATTTAACATTGTTTTTAAAAATAGTCTTGTCTCTTGTATTTAATGCCACAAACGCACAGGAAAACTATACTTTGCATAAATGTCTGTGTTATAGAGTAAGTAGTTCTCCCATGAACTACTGTTTCAGTTGCTAAAAACTTTCAGCCTCCTCTGTTTTCACAAGGTAGAATCAAAGCAAGTGGATGACTTACTCTCTAAACCAGTGGTACCATAAAGACAGGTTTGCCAACTAACAGATAAGATGTCTGATGGTCGCTACTTACAATCATAGCTGAGAGTAAAGACTTGTTAAACTTAAGAAAAGCATGTTAGTCAGAAATTATTCATGTGGGAACAGTGATAATAGTCCTCTATAAGCCCTTCCCAAGCCCCTAAAAGGGCTCAGAGAGAAATGATACAACTCAACCAAATGAAACAGGAAGATGATCTTAGCATTTCATAGCTGAATCTTTACATAGGATATGGCAATTCAACATGATTTGACTTCATAATGACAGGCTTTGTCAAGTTTTTCCCATTCCAAATAGACAATAAATCATTTCATAGAGTAATCTCAAATTAAAAATTTGGGGTTGGAGTTGTACCTCAGTGGTAGTGCTTACATAGCATGCCTAAGGCCTTACTTTGATTTCCAGGACTGAAAAAAAATTTGTTTTTGTCCTGACCTATAAATCACTTATTTACATCAGAGTGGCATACAGTCTGAGAATTTAACATTGTTTTTAAAAATGCTTTAAAACGCTTTCAGCATCCAAATGTAAAATGCTTTAAAATGCTTTCAGCTGGTCACTAGCAATACAACCTTAGTAAGTTACACAGGCTCTTCTAAGCTTTGCTTTATTTATCTTGATAAAATAGTAATAATAAAATGTTTATATTAAATGAGACAGTAGTAATGACATAATGTTTATATTAAATGAGATAATATACATAACTGATTTGCATATTCTTATGAGCTTAAAACCAATAATGAGGTGAGACTCAGTGTAACATAATCATCTTTGCTATTGAGTGGTAAATTATCTCTGCTTCCATATTTCCTCAGTATTGTTGCAACTGAATATATTCACAAGTGTATAATGTGACTAGTGATAAAAGAGTCAGCTGATTTTCTTTCTGATAAAGTTGACCTCCATTTGCAAACATCCTCTTTCTGAAAAAATGCTGATGTGTGGTGGTTTTAATGTCAATAATTAGAAGATAATTATTCTACAGCTGTAAAATAACTTTTTATCATGTCCACTTTTAAATATGTATCCAGAAGTTTAATTTCAAAAACCTTCTTAATAGCCAGCAGGATTAATAATGTAGTTCTTACTGATTATATATTGCATAAATATTTTATTGTTTAATGTAATCCTTAACCCTTACAATACCTGCATGAGAACACTGTTATAATACCTTTGTACATGTGAGAAAAGCCAAGAGAGAAAGTCTACACACCTGCCCTAAGACAAATAAGTCGTAGTCGTCGTCGTCGTCGTTGTTGTTATTGTTGTTGTTAGGTGCCATAGAGTCAGTGTCTGATTCATAGCAACCCTACGTACAACAGGTGAAACACTATTGTCAGTGCTTCTCTCCTGTTCGTAGGGTATTCAATGGCAGATTGATTTTTGGGAGTGGTTTGCCAGGCCCTTCTCCCAAACATGTCATATGTGGATGAAATTAGTTCATAACTAGGACAATGCCATAGCACCTGCTCTTGGTAGCTGTAAGTCCTCACTTATTTTAAATTTTCAGAAGCTTAAGGATCATTTCACATAAACTACAGGAAGCCATATGAATCAAATAAAATGGGAAGTAATAGTCTCATATTTAGCGCGGTTCATATACTCTACAGGTGGGGCAGTGGGGTGTACAAAGTATCTGCTAGAACATGGACTCTTAGGAAAAGGCTTGTTTCTGGAGTGTTCATCTGAGAAGGGTATTCCTCACGCTTTAACTGAACACACACAAGCAGGGGAATGTGGAATGAGGGAATGTGGAATGAGGGAATGTGAAAGGACATCTAGTCTACAAAGCTCACTGGGAAAATTCCTGGAAGTGACCATACTGACAGTTGCCTTAAAGAGACAGAAGTTCTTAACTATTAATTTTTATTTATTAGTTTTAGAAGTAAATCAGCTGATTGGTATTTCAGACCAAGATAAATTGTGTGGCTCAGGTGTGAGTGCGTATATCTGAGTCTGTGCAGCTGAACCTTAGTGTTTTCTGCTCAGTGATTTCCTTTGTATCATTCCCAAGATCAAACCACATTTGGGGGAAAATATATACCTAGTTCTTTATAGTAACTGAAATCATAGTTGTTATAAATACTGTATTAAGGTATTCCAAAACAACTGAGATTCTAAAGGCTTCAGTTACTGGCAGCAAATTCAAAGATTCTCTAGAAGAGTAAAAATGAAAACTGTTAAGGCTGAAGTTACCAACGTATACTTACAGAAATAACTTCACAAAACAGTAAGGGCTTTCGAGTGAAGACACAACCAAAAGTTTTTCTCAAAAATCAATCTATCAAAACAAGTTAAGTCAGAATATTTCACATATCACATCATACATCCTACAATTATTAGGTACTGTGTTTGTCAGTAGTAGGTATAAATGAATGAACAAAAACAGTTAACAAAAGAAACCCTGCCCTCAGTTAAGTTTTATTCCAGGAATACATGACGTATAGATGGACAGAAAAACAGTTTAAAGTTGACATAAAGGAAACAGTTGTAGAGAAGTGCTTACCTTGTACTTCAAACCTCCTTTGAAATACCCCACAAAATCAGTAGATTCATAGCCTTGAAGTTCTCTGTTCTGCACGGGCTTGCCCCCCAAATAGTCATCCATCTGGACGGTGAAGATGGCAGCTGCGGTGCTTTCATCCTGGGAGCAGTCCCTTCCTGAAACCAGTGAATGACAGCACTTCAGTTACCATGCAGGAGAAAGCATGAAGGCAGAATTGTTGCTGTGAAGGACCTAAGAATCTCTCTTTTCCATTACATATCAATAAAAGAGACAGCCTTCTGCAGAAAGATCTTTTATCAGAAATAGCATATAACATGTTATCTGACCAATAACTAAATCTTGTTTCTGTTCTTGCTTTTTCCCAACAGCTTTATACATTTTTAAAAGAAATACTGCTGCTTGAATGTGCTTGGGAAGACACAACAATATATCCCAGTAAGATTCAAGAAAGTATTCATTTGGAACAATCAATAAGATCCAGACAGGAAATTGTATTGCAATTTATTTAGCCTTTTATTATTTTTTTTCCAGTGCCATGGATCAAACCCAGGGCCTTGTGCATGGTAATGCACATGCTTGACCACTGAACTAAATCCCTAGCCCAGTTTAGTTTTTTATTACTATCAGACTTTAGGCTTCCAATACGTCAATATATTAATGTGAAGAATATGGACATTATAGGCCATAATTAAATAACTTCAGGAAATTTAATGCTTTTTAAAATAAGAAAATGAATATAACTTGACCTAACTCCTATTTAAGTCTGTTTCCCTATTTCACTCTCTTATTACCTTTGTTTATATAAAATAATTTCTGAAGGAAAAGATGGAATGAAGGAACTAACATTCTGATATCTATTAAATATTAAGCTTGGCACGGTGATACATGCCTATAATCCCAGGGCCTGAGGGAGGAGGGGGAAGAGGCAAGAGGATCTGGAGTTCAGGGCCGGAGGCAGCCTGCATAACTTAACAAGACCCTGACCCAAAATAAAAGTAAAAAATGGGCTTGGGTTGCAGCCCAGTGGTACAGCACTTGTAAAGTTCATCCAAGGACCTGGATTCAACCCCTAAGTATCACATGCAAAAAAAATTAATGTATTTAATGTTGGTCCCAGGAATTTAAGACACAATATAACCTAATTTTCATTATTCAAAAACAGATGCCACCCAGGCAAACTCACTGAGGTTGAAACAATTCCTAAGAACAAATGTTTGCAGTGTACATGAAGGTCAGGCCAAGATCGTTCTGAGGAAGACTCAAAATTTATTAAAAAAAAAAAAAACTTCAAAATCCCTACTACATCTGAAATGTATGAAAACCATAATTGAGCTGGGCACCATGGTGCATAAATGTAATCCCAGCTACTTGGGAGGCTGAGGTAGGGAGATCACAGGTTTGAGGCCAGAGGCAGCCCATGCAACCTAGCAAGACCCTGTCTCAAAATAAAAAATTAAAAATGGCCTAGGGTTATGGCTAAGTGATGGCTCACTAGCCTACCATCTGAGGACCTGTGTTCAATCCCTAGTAGTGCCAAAAAAATCATAATTGACTATACAAATAATAACAATAGCTAATATTCACACATTTACATACCCTTAGTATGATCTATGCACTGTACTAGTGTTTTACATGAATAATCTTCAAGTAACCCCATAAAGCAGAACCTATTTGGTATCATGGTATAAGGGAGGAAATGGAGGTTTAGAGAGGCTAAGTAATTTTCCTATGGTCATAAAGTAACCTTTGGCAGAAAAAAAACCCAGAACTAGTTTGGGTAACTCTAAAAAACAGGCTCTTAGGAATCCATGCAACACATTAGTAGATTTTTTAAAAAATATTCTGACTCTCTTTAGTAGTAAAATTCTGTGGTGATCAGAATAGGTTAATCTCCCCCATGGACAGCTCATACATAAAATTTCAGATGCTGTGACTATAGTTCACCTGAACAACCTCCGTTGAAGTCTCCACCAAATCAGAAGAAAGGAAATCAGTCAGCTGTAGTAAAGAATGAATTAGACTTCTTTACAATTCCCCTCTCACTCTCAAAGGTGACCTGTATAGCAAGGATCTTCTCAAGTAAAAATTCAGCAGCTAGAAAAATTCTTGACCTAACAATTTGTGAACTTTCTGTGGCCAAAGGTAATACACATTTAAAATAACACATGCAATTTTGCAAGTCAAAAAAGACACTGGTGTCATTCTTCTGTCTGTTTTTTCCAGCTCTGAAAACACCAAGAAAAACATAGGTATAGCTTTTGTACACAGATGATGATTTAAGACAGAACCTTAGTTCAAGAGTAATAGCAAAGGTGTTAAGGATAATGTATTTGATATAAACATTCTTACTTGACAAGGAGTTGAAATGTGAATCTCCAGAGGTAGATGTAAATAGATAGTCATGATGCTAATGAATGAACTGGAAATAAATTAATTAAATCATTCTCTCATTTGCTGATGTTTATGTACTGTGCCAGGCCAGGAAAGATCAGTATGAATAAACCAGAGTCCCTCTCTTAAAGAGGCCGAAAGGACTTAATGAAGCCAATATCAGCCTCTGAATGTGAAAATTACAATCAAATTCTACTGTATCATGATGAAATTCTAGCAATTATTCAGAAACACAGTTACTTTGTGTATGAATTCTGCTTATGACTTCATTTGGTTTTCCCCTGTGAATTCTATTTATGACTTCATTTGTTGTTTCCCTAAGCTGTTTTTACCAATGCATGTTATGCTATATTGTATTGTTATTTGATAGTTTGTATACATGTTGTAACTTCCTGAAATTGTTTGGGGGGGGATGTGATGATTTTATATACAACACAGATTAAAAGAAAGATGTTAAAACTAAATTAATCTAGCACTCATTCATGATTTCAAAAACACTTGCCATATTATGAATAGACGACAACATCCTCAACTTGATAAATAGTATCTAATAAAAACACAGAGCTAAGATAATACTTAATGATGAAAGATTGAACACTCTCCCATAAGATCAAGAACCAGACAAAGATGTACAGTCTCACCACCCTTATTCAGCGTACTATAAGAAATTCTAGCCACTGCAATAGAAAAAGAAAAAGAATCAAAAGGCATGTTACAGACTGGAAATGAAGAAATTTAAAATGCCACTATTTAGAAAGGATAGGATCGCTTACATAGTAAATCTTCAGGAATCTACAAAAAAAAATCCTAGAATTAGTAAGTGTATTCAACAAGACAGAGGATAAAAGATAAGCCAATAACAAAAATCAGTCACATTTCTACATAGAAATGATGAAAATGCAGAATCTAATATTAAAAACATAACGCCATCTACAGTTGCTCCAATAAAGTGAAGTAATCAGGCATATAATTAATAAAACATGTATGGGATCTGGATGCTGAAACTTACAAAATGGTGACAAAAATAATTAAAGAAGGCCTAAATAAATGCAAAGCCACATTGTTCATGGACTGGAAGACCCAACATAATAAAGACATCAATTCTAACTGAGCAGGAGCAGAAGTGCATGACTATAATCCCAGCAACTCAAGAGGCAAAGGCAGGAGGATTGCAAGTTCAAGTCCACATACAGCCTGTGCAATTTAGAGAGACTCTGTCTCAAGATAAAAAGTAAAAACTAGGCTGGGGGTGCAGCCCAGTGGTAGAGCACTTGCAAAGTATGTGCAAAGTTCTGGGTTCAACCCCCAAAAGTACCACACACACACAAAGAAAAGATACCAATTCTCTCCAAAATGATCTATATGCCCTATTGCTATTCTTGTCAAAATCACAGTAAGGTTGATTATACACATACCCAAGCTTATTATAAAATTTATTTGGAAAGGCACAGGCTAGCATAGCTAAAATATTCTTGACAAAGAAGCATAAGGGGGGAGAAATCAGTCTACTCTCAATTAAGGCTTACCAACAGCTACAGTGATAAAGATAGGGTAGTGCTGGTGAATAGACACATAGATCAATATACTCAGTTTCCCATAATAATAACATTTTGTAAAACTGTAGTTCAGGGGTCTGCAATTGCCAGCCTGTGGCCTGCTAGGAAGTGAGCAGTAGGCAAACAGTTGAAGCTTCATCTGTATTTATACAATAAATATAATGCGATCCCCAGCATCATAAAAAAAAAGAAAAAAATAATAGGTTATAAAATTGGAATCATACAACAGAGAATGTTTTTGCATTTTTTTAAACTCAGCATAATTCCCAAGTTGTTGTATATATCAATAGTTCATTTTCTTGCTGATTTATATTCCGTGGTACATATGTATCACAACTTGTCTAACTAGTCACCCCTTGAAAGGTATCTGGGCTGGTTTCAGTTTGGGGCTATTCGATAAAGGTTCTATGGACATTCATATAGGTTTTTGCATGAAAATTAATACTCATTTCTCCAAAATAAATACCTATGAATACAACCATGAATGTAATACCATGCAATACCATGAATGCTGGTTCATATGGTAGTTGCATGTTTTGTTTTGTAAGAAACTGCCAAACTCTTTTCCAGAATGTTCAACATTCTACATCCACCACTGAACCTCAGCAATAAAAGCAAGCCAATTTCCCAGCATCTTTGCTAGCCCTTTGTATATTAATGGGTTCCTTATATTGTATATTGTAACACAGTCCTCTCAATCCTAGTGCCTTGTACCAGGCCTAGCACAGGTTAGTTATAACATAAATGTATGTCATTCTAAAACATATTTAAGTAAGTTTGAGAGTGGCCAGGAGAAATGGTGAGGGTGAGCATTTTAGCATAGGCTGGGGTATGACAGCAGCAGCTTTACACTGAGCCCTGTTCACAGACTTGATGCTATAAAGAACCACAAGCAGAAGATAGGTACATTTTAAGTACCAGATACAAAGCCACAGTGCCTTCTGAGAAGGACTAATGCAAAGACTTTCAACTTACATGCAACAAATTCTTATTTTCCTTATATTTAACCATATATTTAACCTTATATTTAACCATATAAGCTAGCACATAAGAGAACCCAAGATATGCCATGGTGTTATAGAAACCTGGGGTGCAAGGAGACCTAGGAGGGTACTCTGTTCTCTGTCATGTTAGGGTCTACTTCTTCATGTTTCCCCTTTCTTCCTCCTACTTGGCCTGTTTCCTCATTTCTACGCTGTGTGACTTTTTCACTCCAGTTTAACTACTCTTCCTTCCAGTTGACTTCCTGATTTCCTTCAATCAAATGTTCTTTTCCCCTGAACTTTCAGCTATCCCTCCTAAAATTTTCTCTCAGTATGTCTCTCTGATTAATCCTCACAAGTTCATCCTCATTTAGGTCTAAAGTAGACTCTTTTAGATGAAATTCAGTTTGCTTAGGGAATTGATATAGGAAAAGCAAGTTGCTAGACAATTCCCTCTGAAGGTCCTGTTGACTATCTTCTTCCATCTCCCTAGATTTTTCCTTGGCTCAAGAACCTCCCCAGTTACCCTCACTTTCCCTGTTTCCATCAAGGCTTCTCTGCTTCCCCAAACCACAGACACTGCATCTCTTTCACAGTACTTATCACATTCTACCAGTGTTATATCATGTTTTGGCTTACTACACATTTAATATGATAAACACTCAGGGAAGTTACATAAATTATTCATATCCCAAAGTTACTTACACAGTGATGGACATGCCAAACAATTATAGAATTAATTAGCTTATAATTAACATGCTACTAACTTCTGTTCCAGATCATAAAATGTTTCTGCGCAAAGCACTTCCTAGTATATTTGTAAAACTGGTGAGCACTTTAAATGATTAAGACTTAAAGTGAACCTATAAATCCTACAAAACACAGTGTATAAAGAACTTACCGGGATAAGAAAGAACGTAAAGAATTGACGACTGTTCTGCAGGAGGTCTTCTTAACTACTGTGTACAACAAGAGACAGTGTTCTATCACATTTAAACTCATCTAACTGGCCAATGTGACATTTCAGAGACTGATTCATTCCAGATCCAAGTTCTGGAAGGAAAGACTGCAATGAGGACATCACTCTTCTACCTGGCATCATTCATTTATGAATATAAAGGATTTAGCTCAGTTGCTAGACTGCTGCTCTGTGCTCTGAGGCCCTAGGTTTGATCCCCAGAAACACAAAAATTGGAAGAGGACCTGGCAGCCCGTTCCCAAAACAATCCTGAAACAACCAGCCATTGAAAGCCCTCTGAGTAGCAGAGAAGCACTCACATGGTGCAGGGCACAGTGTTGAGGAGTGTTCCATTCTGTTGTACATAGGGTCGCTATGAGTCAGACCCTACCGGAGGGCACCTAACAACAACAACGTTTCAGTGTTTGCTGGTATAAAATATAGAGAAATCACTATTATTTTAACACAAGGTTGGAACAGTGACATTATGAGGGGATATTAAAATATGTTTGGACCTCAGCCTCAGCCTCCTCAACCACCTCAACAAAGCACAAAACTGCAACCCCGAATGCTATAATTATAAGTGCTGTCTTCCAGTATGTATTTCTCATTTCTCAAACATCTGCTCCAGGTGTTTGCTAATGTTTAAGAAGGCCCTTCTCAATGTTTTCTATTTTGTTTCTTAAACTCTTCAGATGTTAGAAATTAAAATGGTGGCTTGCAGGATCTTATAAATGCCTATGTGTCTGGTTTTATGTGATTTGCCCTTGAACTCAAGAATAAAACCTAAGCTGAAACACCAGTACAAAAGAAGCAAGTTAGGCTTAAAAGAAGGCAAAAAGGCTCAGATAATCAGCATGTTGTTAGAAGGGGCGTGCCCACTGGCACAAAACCTCACAGGGAGAGGTTGGACATTCAGGATGTTTACCCGTAAAAGTAGAAGGTGGAAAAAGTAGAACACACAAGGCCCAGTGTCCTGAAAGCCTGCCCCAGTGCAACCCAAAATAATTACTACTGGGGAAGGAGCTGTTCTGTTCTTGCTAAAGTAAATAAATAATAAATAAATAAACAACAAAACAACCTATCTAAATAAATGAAGTGTCCATAAAAGGCTATTTACTTAGACAGATAATATCTGTACTGTTTTTCCAATCACACGAGCAGTGGTGTGCGGGGACAATCTTGATCTAAAAAGCGGCCCAGGTTAATCCCGCAATTAGGGGGAAAATACAAACTGGTGCCCAAAGTCGACAAATAAAAATAATCTATTAAAAAGAAAAAAAGGTCTCGCCAGCTGCGGTAGAATGCCCACGAAGCTGCGGTAGAATGCCCACGAACTCGTCTGACTTCATCTCCACCCTCACAGGACTGAACTTGCAGGAAGGTGAGCGGAATTTGGCCAGGCATCCCTCCTGAGCGGGAGTGAGGCTTGAGACTGAGGGGAAGAGCCGGCGGGAACCGGCACTCAAGCACAGGGACGAGCTTGACAGGGGCCAAAGCCAGCGGGGTTCGTCTCCTCCGGGCTTCGCCTGCGCCCAGGTTTGCAGCCGGCGGGACGCAGGCTGTGGCTAGGAGAAAGGCGCCAGAGAGAAAAGGGAGGCCCGGCCAGGGACGGACCTGCGCGCCGCGTCCCCAGGCTCGCTCGGCGTGCGGTGCCCCAACCCCGGGGCCCTCCACGCTCGGCCCGCGTCCGCCCCTCCTCGCCGCGCGCGCGGTGGGGTCGCGCTGCGGGCGCCGCTTACCCAGCCAGAAGTGCAGGCGGTAGGCGAAGCCCCGGCTCGCCTTGGCCGTGTGCAGCACCAAGTAGGCGTCCCCGACGTAGAAGTCGCCGTACGCGCTCTCGGGCACCGGCACCAGCTCCAGCTTCTCCACCCTCCAGACCTGCAGCCCCGGCCGCTGGCCCGCGCGGGCGAACTCCTGGTGATGCAGCTCCTGGGCCATGGCTCTGGCACGCGATGCTCGGAGAGGCGAGGACCTCAAGTCCCCGGGCGCCTGACCAAACCGAGCTCGGCTGCAGGGACCCTGGCCACCGGAGGTTTTATAGGGTTCGCCCAGAGAAGAGGCGGGGCCCAGGAACGGGAGGGGCACGGGTGGAGTTCAGGCACTCCGTGGCTTCCCTCGGGGAGCGAAGCTCAGGCTGCCAGCTCCCACGCCCTTTCCCAGGCCAGGAGAGGAACAGGGGACTCGGAAATTTTGAAATTTGGAGAGGATTCTAGAAACTCCTGGAAATGTTGTCTCCTCCTCCTCCTTCTCCTGGGGAATGGGAGGAAGAAGAAAGATTTTTCCCTGGCAACAGATGTAATTGATTAACAAAACTGCTCCCCCCGCCCCCCGACTCCGTGCACATCCTTGACCACCACTCTTGCAGGTACTTCCTGGCTTCTGCTAATCCTGTTATTTCTGGTTCTCAGATGTGCCTGGCCGGGAGCTCGGAGGTAGGGAAAGGGTGCCCTACTAGCTCTAAGGCGATGACTCAGGTTGCCCTAGGAAGAGCAGTACCTGTTGTTTCTGGCCAGCTAGAATAATCCATTCGCAGAACACAGCTAACTCTGTGTACAAGCAGCACGTGCTGTTTGGCAGAAGAAAAACTTTGTCACTTTGGCATGCCCGACGAATTTTAATGGATCCGTGTTTTTAAAATTCTCAATCATCGACTCATTGCTTCATTGGCACAGTCTCTCATTTCTGATGGCCAAAGTTTCTCTTTGTCTTGACCTTCCCAGTTTGAAAACGTCACACAAAACAGCATGTTAGACTTTTTGGAAAGGATAAAACCTGAAAGGCTGGCTGTCCTACCTGGGGAACAAATCCCGTGGAGTTCAAGAGCTGTAGTTGTTCTGTGCCACCTGCCTCCATTACCCAAGAAAGTTGCTGAACAAAACAGCAACTGCCCTCCTGGGATGCTCTCAGGCACCTCGGTTTGTCGCCGTGATTTTATGCCTGACCTGCCTTTTGAATTACAGTATCTGGCTTCAAGGTGCTAATTTTCTCATGTTTTACCTACAGTTGTTGCTTTTGTTTAGCATTCATTTAACAGAAACTGGTATGGCAAGGGATTCTGTTATTTAAAAAGCAAATCTCTAAGGATATAAAAGGTAACAATGCTGATTTTTATGCATGAAAATTTTTTTTCACTCTATTGCCCCAACTGCAGGAGTCCCTGGAAGGTCACAATTAGGTTTCTTCTTTAATTTAAAATAGGTATTACATGGCCATGTTAAAAATTCACTAGTACAAAATGTGTGCTATAAAAATTCATCTGCATTTCACATTAACGTCCAGTCACTTTCCCCAAAGGCAACTAAATTACCAGTTTCTTGCATATTTTTCTAGAGATATTCTTTCATCAATAAGAATGTAGGTCATATAGTGATTTTTATTTTTTAACAGAAATGGTAACATGTACTGTTCTGAATCTGTATGGTGTATGCGTGTGTGTGTGTGTGTGTGTATCTTCAGCTCAGAAGGAACTTACAAAACCTCCTGGAGATACTCTGAGGAAATTATTTCCCCTGATAACATTTCCCCTGGCAACAGACAAGAGAAAGGAAGAGAAGACAGAGAGAGTATGAATGAATGATTGAATCAATACCCAGCACTCATAAAGAGGCCTCTTTTTACTGACAGATGGTATTCCATTTAATAAATGTGCTATAACTTATTTAGTCTGTCCAAGTTCATAGGCATTTGTTTCTATATTTTGCTAGTACAATATTGCAAACATTTTGGAACAGATTTTATTATGCATGTGCATTCTTATACCTGTGAGATTAATGCTTAGAAATGTAATTGCTAGCATGGTTAGTTTTATAGTTTAGATAAAAAGTGTCCCCCAAACAGGCTCATATGTTGAAGGTTTGATCCCCAACTGGTGGATCCACTCATTGAGAGATGATTGGGTCAGCAGATTTAGGGATGCTGTACCCCAACATTACTGCCTGCCCTGAGGAGTTCCATTCCCCTTTTGGGACCTCTACTCAGGAGAGATGTCAGGTCCTTGGTTCCATTGCAAAAATGAATTTTAGAACAAATCAGTAAGAGAATGAAGCAGTTGGAAGTTTATTAAGTATAGGGTAAGAGATAGTACTTGCTTGCAGAGTGAAGCATGGGCATCTACAGAGAGGCATGCTTAGGCATCTTTACAACAGGTATCTGTATGATTCGGGGGGGGGGGGTTAAAGTTATATTGCTCAGTGGGGGCCCAACGGATGTCTGGTATAGCTATACAGGTTTAAAAAAGGAAGCATTGTTAAAATGCCTAGATTGGGACAGTTGAGGAAATTCCTACTATATGTAGTTTTAAGGAAATTACCTCAGTCTTTTTACTTTAATTACAGTCTATAGTCTGGTTTAGTGAGACTTTTAGGAAAGCCATGGTCTCTAGGCAGGCAGGGCTCATAGCAGCCTTTCTCTTCTGATTGTGTTAGAATTCTCAGCCTCAGTTCCCAGGATGAGAGAAGCCCTTTCCTTCCCATGTCCCCCAAATGTTTCTTTCTATCTTGCCTCAACTAGATCAGGAAAGCTCTGACCTAATCAGTGGATTAATCCATTGATGGATTCATAATCTGATGACATTATTGGGAGGTGGTAGAAATCAGGAGGCAGAGCCTAATTGGAGGAAGCGGGTCACCAAGCACATGACCTGGAAATACAAATCTTGTCCCTTCCCCTTCTTGTTTCTCTTTGCTTCTCAGCTGCAATGATATGAGCAACTCTGCTCTGCCACATGCTCCCCACCATGATGTTTTCCCTCACTAAGCCCAGGAACAACAGAGCCAAGTGACTATGAGCTGAAATTTCTGAAACCATGAGCCATAGTAAATCTTTCCTATTTTCTGATTTTTTTCTCTCAGGTATTTGCCACAGCAGCAGCAGGAGAGAAAAAAAATTGACACAAATAGTTGGTTCCAAGAAGTGGGGTCACTGCTGTGGACTCATATGAATATGGGGGGGGGGCTAGAAGCCTTTACAATTAGTTTGCAGGAGGAATTTGGAAACATTTGGAGAAACAAGCTAGAAAAGGCTTAGAATTCTGTAAGTAGAGTTGAATGGATGGTTCTTGTGGGATCCCAGAAGACCAGAATGCCCACAGAAATGCAGAGAATACAGACTGTGTGCATGAGGTTTCCCATGGGAAAGAGGACTCTGCTGGGAATTGAACTAAACGCTATTCATGTTACATTCTGGCAAAGAACTTGTCAACAGTTTGTCTTTGCCACAAAACAGTAGGAGGATGAGTTTAAAGGTAACAGACTAATGAGTCTAAGGGAGGAAATTTCAAGGTAACCCAGCATTCAGGCTGTTGTATGGGTATTGCTAGCTGCATTTGTTGTTTGTTATTAGGTGTTGTCAACTTGTATCCAACTCAGCAACTCTATGTACATCAGAACAAAACGCTCCCCAACACTCTCCCATGGCTGGCACTATTGTCAGTGCTTCTCTGTTATTCATAGTGTTATCAATGGCTGATTTTTTGCAGGGGGAATGGGCTGCCAGGTCTTTCTCCCAAGCCTACAGCACATGGTGTTCCCAGGCAGTCTCCCATTCAAGTACTAACCAGGTCCAACCCAGCCTAGCTTCTGAGATCTGATGGAACCGGATGTCAAGGTGGTATGGCTTCAAGCTAGCTACATTTAGCCAGATTTAAAGATTTTGGAGCACAAAGTAGAAGGGAAGGATTTGAAAGACTTGCAATTTGGTCAGAAACCCCATGAGGTTAAGGAAGGCATGGTTTCTGAAGAGGTTGGCACAATTAAAAAGAAGCCAAGTAATTTGCAATGAAACACTAGGAAAGATGCCTTCAGGGTACCTCAAGAATTGGCCAGACCCCACCCATGCCTGGCTCCAGTTTGTAAACATGTAAACTTTGAAAGACTTTTCTTTGAGAAGAGAGCACCATCAGGGCACTCTGCTCACATAGGGCTGCCTAGAGAGTTGTTTCCTCAGGATTCATTTCACCATGCCTGGCTGCCCAGGCACTCAGAAGCTGCTGCAGTCATGGTCCAGAGGGCCCAACTACTGCTCAGGCTGGCATCAGATCTTGGCATCATCCACATGGTCCTGGTTTTGCAGGTTTACAGAACGTAAGGGTTACATGGTCATAGAGGATTACCCCAGATTTCAGTGAAAGTCTGGGAGTGGGGGCAGCCAACATGTAGCAGGATTGGAGGGCTATGCATGAAGCTATGAGAAGGAAGCGCAAGATGCAATGGAGACCCCAAGAAGTTGGAGATTCAGGAGCATGGAACATCTGCCAAGACAAGCAGAGCTAGCCCAAGAGAGAGGCCATATGGCTGGGGCTAGCAAGACTTTAGAGACAGGGTTGCCCAAGCCCTTCAGAACTCAGATCATGCCATTATCTGCCCCTAGATGCCAGATGTGGGAGCTACATGATTTAATATTTGCCCTGGTAGGGTTCAGTCTTACTTTGACCCAATTCTTCCTTGCTAGTCTCCTGTTCCTTCCTTTGAGAATGGTATTATTTAACCTATACCATTGTATGCTGAAAATATGTAACTGTCTTTTTTACTTTTTAGGGGCTCACAGCTAAGGGTTGTCTTGAGTCTCAGAGGAGATTTTGGACTCTCCACCCTAGTCCTATCCCAGCCAAGTGAGCTCCAGACTCATACTTCCAGCTTCATGCTGGACAAAGTCACCTAACTGATCCTGCCAAGGTCAAGTTCAGCACTTCCACAAGAGTCTCATCACTTCCTCCAAACTTGCTTCTCCTCTTTACTCTAATTTTATTAGCAACATCATTGAATTTTGACTCAACAATCTCACTTTATCTTCATACTTATGAACAAGGATGTCCAAAAATTGTTCTCAAATCCACCCTCAGTTGCCCACCTTTTTACTTCCACTCAGATTCCCATCTTCAGGAAAGTAGAGGAGCCAAGTTCACAATATGGCTTTGTTATAATCTTTCTCTCTTCAGCCAACTGAGCTTGGGCAAGTTACTTACCATTGTTGCCCCTCAGTTTCCTCATCTGTGGAATGGAAATACTCATAGAAAGTACCTTGTAGGATTGTCAAGAGGATTAAATGGATAAATACATATAAACTTGGACCCATACCTGCCACATAGTAAGTGACAATAAACTCAACTAAGACTGATGAATAATAAACTCACTTCTCCTAATCCAATCCTGTAGGAATAATGTTTCCAGAATTTTGTTTGAGTAAGAACTGCCCATTTCCTACACAAAAAAGAACATCCAAACTAGATACCAGACAGATGCCAATTTCCTTTCCATTCCTTTATTCTCCTCTCCTCTCCTCTCAATATCTCTCCTCCTCCTCCTCCTCCTCCTCCTCCTCCTCCTCCTCCTACTACTACTACTACTACTACTTTTCTTCTTCTTCTTCTTCTTCTTCTTCTTCTTCTTCTTCTTCTTCCTCTCTCTCTCTCTCTCTCTCTCTCTTTTTTTTTTTTTTGACAGTACTGCAGTATTTAGTTCAGGGCCTTGGCCTTGCCTATGCTAAGCAAATGCACTCCTGGCCCCTTTTTATTTTTATTTTTTATTTTGAGACAGGGTCTTGCTAAATTATGCTGGCTGGCTCTGGCCTCAAACCTATGATCCTCCAGCCTCAGCCTCCCAAATCTCTGGGGTTACAGATTTGTGTCAGAGTGCCCAGCAAGTTTTTCTAATTCTTTATGGCCTAATGAAAGGTCCACATTTTCATCACCATTATCTCCCTGGATCCAGTAAATTTCATCATCTTTTGTGTTCTTACATATTCTCTTACATTATAGTAGTTACCACATTCTCAGGTATGTTTTCTCTCACCAGATCACAATCTCAGAGACTATGTCTCATTATTTTATTCCCTGGCATTACAGTAATACATGTTGAATAGCTATGGTTGAAGTATTGGTCTGGGGTTATTTTGCATTTATTTTTTCCATAAATTTATGAATCCTCTCAGTCTGAGAGGAAACAGCCAATGTGAATAAGGCTTTTACCAGGAGTCCATAGGTTTGAGGTATTGGGCCTTGTGGCTGAAGTCAAGGCAAGTGTTATACAGCATTGATGTCCAAGGGGAAATTCTGCATTGTTTAATCCTTGAGGGGGGGGAGCCTATTTTGGATAATGTAATGGATTCTTTTTGCAATCCATTAGAATGTGTCAGTAAAAACAATTTGCTTCAAATGATCTCCATTCTTTTTTTTTTTTTTCCGGTACTGGGGGTTGAACCCAAGGCCTCACACCTGCATGCTCTGCAAGTGCTAGACCACTGAGCTGTACCCTCAGTCCATTTTTTTACTTTTTGAGACAGGGTCTCACTAAGTTATGCAGACTGCCTCTGGTCTTGAACTTGCGATCCTCCTGCCTCCACCTCCCGAGCTGCTGGGATCACAGGCGTGCACCACCACGCCTGGCAATGATCTCCATTCTTCAAGTCACAAAACCTCAGAGTTAAGAAGCATCTTTTTTTAATTTCTATCACTGTATCATGACCACAGAATTATTGAAACTAAATATATGTGAAGATAGGAAGTATACTTTTCTTCTGTTGGAGACAGAAATGCTTCAAATGTGCTATTTATTTGCTTTCTTTTGATTATAAATAATAAAAGAATGTAATTAAAACATATTTATTTAACCAGACATCCTACTAAATTGTAATAATTTGTGTTTCATTTACCAAATACTTTGCATGTATAAACATGGGACCTAGAGTCAGAAGACTTGAGCATCTGGAGGATTAAAAGAGATAATGCAAGCCAAAGCCCTGGGTATACTATAAACATGGTTAGTAATTAGCAAGGTCCCTTAGCCCTAGTATCTATCAAAGCTCGGTGACTACAGTGCAAATGTACTCCAGGAAAGTGTATTTTCATCCATCCAGCCAAGGATAAATAAACTAGAATTGTTTATATCCACCTATTTTTATTTTTAAAAATGCTTCAGCCAGGATCTTGAACATTCCCCTTCATGAATGAGGTATATTAACGTTACAAACAGCACTATAATTAGAAAAGCGTAGTTCATTGTTCATTACTAAGGTGAAAGTTTCATTAGTCTTAAATGTCTCCTATTGTGATGATTTATTTTTGTAAGCCCATTTGCCACCATAGATTACAATTAGTTGGTTTGGAATTTATTTCTTAATATTATCATGTATAATTATTATTATTATTGTTGTACTGTAGGTAATTGCTAGCCCTTGTGAGAATACCAAGAGAAGACATCATTATTACTTTAGAAAATTAGATATTAGAGAATGTTTATGACCATAATAAAGGTTGAGAATTGTAATCCCATGGGGATTTATGATTTAAAATGAAAACCTTTTTGTTAAACTAAACTCTTTGTAAATGGGGATCAGATGATTTTACTGAGGCTAAAGCTGCTTGAGATTATAGCAGCATTTTTGGTTTTGGTTTTGGTTTGTTGTTTTTGTTTGCTGTCTGGTATTTCTAACTGTATGTATTCGCTAATAGTCAAAATTATCCTTTTATTCAGTTTTGTTTGTAACCCTGACTTTACCAGTGCCTGAGAAATAACTTCATATTTTCACGGAATATGTCCACAATATTCAAATATCAGAACTGTGTGCCCATAGAAAATGATGGAAGTGGCCTATGACCAGATTATCATTTTGTCATGAAACTACTTACAAAAATCAGATTAAGTAATTAACCTAAACCAAAGGGAAAGTTGTTTTAAAATATTAAGGCTTGATGATTTCCTTCTGCTAGCCAGAAATCACTTCTTTTAGCCAATACTCTTCTTCCCTCCACATACCCTTTTATGAAGTTAAACTGAGCAGTTCAACAAGTATCCTTTTTACTCCTCCTTCCCCTTACATTGGTATTTTGAGGATTTCCTGAAACCACAAACTTCTATAAACTATTGAAATTTATTTTATATATTTCAAAGAACATTGTATTTTGAGATCTACTAAAGGGAGCCTCATCACCTACATATCAACTCAGTCCCTCTCCTGAAATGATAAGGATGTAAAATAAACCTCACAACAACTATTCCCGGATGCTCCATACACATGCTTCTAGACAAGGTCACTGCAAAGATGCAGGGCAATTTGCTTCACCAAAGAATTCATGGGGCTCTGGGATATTTGGGACAGACTTTTAAAGATTAGTGAGAATTCTTTTTATTTATTCTTTTTTTTTTTTTTTCTGATTTCAGGGTTACTGAAGACAAGTTTGAAAATACCAAATACCAATAAAACTAAATCCCTAATCATACAATCTAGAGATAAGTTCTGATACCATTTTAAACAAAATTAAGGTCATGATATGACCCTGCACATGTTGATTTGTGATTTGTCATCTATAATACCCAGATCTTTTCTTTGAGTGGGGCTGAGAACAATGTAGAATTCCCAAAAATCTTTCTTCTCTTTGAGAAACATTGACTTATTAGGCATGAACAAATTCTTTGTCATTTTAGAATAAAAGTATAATTTTAACCTCTATTTCTAAATTCTTTGTCATTTTAGAATAAAAGTATAATTTTAACCTCTATTTCTAATTGAAAATTATCAAAGCATTCCATAATGCTTTGTGATTATGACATCCATAGTCACATCTTTCTTACTACTTTAATAAACTTTATGTTATTTAAGAAGGGAATGTCCATCTTTGGTCCATCTAATTTCATCTCTTAGAGATTATAATATTTTAATAATTTAACACAGTCTTTTTAAATTTTCAGGGCCATAGAGACATACATAGGCATTATCTGTACGTCCCTCTGTCTCTGTTTATCCATTCATCTGACAAGGTGATGGTGGTTAGGAACACAGGCTCTGGGGGTAGCTGTCCTGGGTGCAGTTTTCTGCCACCAAGTTGCTCTGTAACCCAGTGTTCTCAAATCTAAGATGAGGGTACCATGTGGCAGAATTAGTGTGAGAATTAAAGAAGTTAGTACAGGTAAAGTGCTTGAGACAGTTCTAGCCAGCTAATAGAGCTCTCAGTACATTTGTATTATTATTCACTAAAATACATATCCATTCTACCCACATGCATTTCAGCCAAATGAAATGCATATTGATGCCTACTGTGCTTTTTTGAAAATATATATATGATAATAACGATTATAATATTAACATCCTTTCGAGTAAATACCTATATTCTCAAATCTAATTGGTACCTTTTCAACAGTTTTAGAGGACTATAAAATCAGAGGCAGATTAGAAATGTGTGGACTGGATGATTGGATCCAGTGTAGATTGAGCTCCAATCCACACACAATTCTAATCTGCATCTGATTTTGTAGCCCTCTAAAACTGTTGGAAAGGTTTGGCATGGTGGCACAGGCCTATAATCCCAGTGACGCAGGAGGCTAAAACAGGAGAAGATCTAGAGTTTGAGCTCAGAGATAGCCTGTGTGATTTAGTGAGACACTCACTCAAAATAAAATATAAAAAATGGCCTGGGGGTACAGCCTAGTGGGAGACCATTTGCAAAGTGTGTGCAACAGCCTGTGTTCAACCCCCAAGTACCGCAAAAAATAAAATAAAAAATGAAAATAAATAAACTGTTGAGAGGGAACAGATTAGGTGCAAGAACATTTGATATATTTACATTTACCTCTTTGAAAATTATCTTTGTATTCCATTTTACTAATATGTTATTGTTGTTAGGTGCCATCGAGTCTGTGTCCAACTCATACCAACCCAACATACAACAGGCAAAACATTACTATCATGCTTCTCTGTTATTCATAGGGTTTTCAATAACAGATTGTTTTTTTAGAGTGGGTTGCTGGGTGCTTGTCCCAAGCCTACAGCACTTGGTGTTTCCAGGCAGTCTCCCATCCAAGTACTAACCAGACCTGACCCTGCTTAGCTTCAGGGATCTGATGGAATGTGACGCCACAGTGGTATGGCTGTAGGTATACTAATATACCATTTCCTTAATTATATACTTAGTTGTTTTCAAATGCATCGATTTTAGTAATATGTCAATGAACAACCTTTTATGCATATTGTTCTTTGGACATATATAATTCCACATCTATAAAATAGATTTTTTTTATTTAGTACTTAGGGGTTCAACCTGCCTTCAGCCATGCCACTGTGGTGTCCTGTCCCATCAGATCTCAGAAGCTAAGCAGGGTCAGACCTGATTAGTACTTGAATGGAAGACCACCTGGGAATATCAGGTGCTGTAGGCTTGGGAGAAGAACCCAGCAACCCACTCCCAAAAAACAATGAGCCATTGAAAACCCTATGAATAGCAGAGAAGCACTAACAGTAGTGTTTTGCGTGTTGTACGTAGGGCCGCTATGAGTCGGACACCAATTTGATGGCACCTAACAACAGGGGTTCAACCCAGGGCTTCGCACATATTTTGCAAGTGCTTTACCACTGGGCTGCACCTCTTGTTCACTTTGTTTGTTTGTTTGTTTGTTTGTTTTGAGACAGGGTCTTGCTGAATTACATAGGCTGCCGCTGTCCTCATAATCCAGTGTTGCTGGGATTAAAGAAATGCGTCACCATGCCTTGTTTAAAATAGGTTTCTAAAAGTAGAGTTATTGGGCCAAATGACTAATACATTTTTGTTGATTTGTTTGTTTCTTGAGACAGTCTCACTATGTATCCCAAGCTGGCCTTGAACTCCACTATGCAGCCCAGACTGGCCTCTTACTTATGATCCTTCCCACTTCAGCCCCCCAAGAGCTGAGATTATACAGGTGCTCAACTACTACTTTTTTTTTAAATTTTAAGGTATTGTCAAATTATATTCTCCAAATCAGTGCACAGTAATGGCCATTTTGCTATACCTGAGCATGAAATTTTAAGAATCTTTCTTTTCATTTTAAAAAGTCATTTCCAGTATGATGCATGAAAATTTTATCTCATCTTTAAAAAGTTGTATTTCTGTGATTCTTAGTTAAATAGAGCATATTTCTATGGATTTCTTAACCTATTTTTATTTTGTCTGGGCATTACATATTATGTTATTTGTACATATATCTACTAAGCTATGTGTTATTATTATTTTTATGTGAAAAGAATTAATTTTTCTTTTCAGGTGAGTTACAAATAAATCATTTGTTTTCCTCCTGTGTTTACTCTTTAGGAAAGCTTTCCTAACCTGATGTTAAATGACATTCCCATATGTTCTAGTGTAAAAATTTTAGAGCTTTGGAGTTTTTCTTTAGATTTGTACTCTATCTGAAATACATGTTTATATTATCATATAGTATAGTCACAAAATTTTTTGTCCAAACTTATAACCACATTTCCCATATGATTTGTTTACCAATCCATGTATATATCTTGCCTTGAAGAATCATGTTTTTCATAAAATTCTTATTTCTTAACTGCTTAATCTTTTATTTATTCATTTATCTACTGTATACTTTTATCAACTAATTAATTTCCCTTTATGCTATGATAGATCCTCACTACTTTTTTTTCCTAAAACTTTCTTATCAATGTTCACATATTTTTTGCCATATAAATTAGGAATTAATTGAATGTTAAATTTTGACATTTACTTAATCTACCCTTCTAAGAACATACTGGGGCTGGGAGTTAGCTCAGTTGGTAGAGCGATGCGCTGCAGTCTCTGAGGTCCTGAGTTCAATTCCCAGCACCGCAAAAATGGGAGAAGGACCTGCCAATCCACTCCCAAGGCAATCCCGAAACAGCCACTGAAAACCCCTATGAGGGTCGCTATGAGTCGGATATCGACTTGACAGCACCTAACAACAACAACAACAAGAACATACTACAATCTCAGCATTTGGTCATGTCTTAGTACATAGCAGTAAATAATATTTCAGAGATTTTTTTAATCTCTTATCCTTAGACTTTTTATAATTGAATATAACACATATCTGTAAACAAATGTCAACAAATTTGAAATTCAAGATAAAATATAGTTCTAGAAAATGTAAACTGTTAAAATTGGCACAATAAGAGATATAAAATCTGAGTTAAGCAACATATATTAAATAACTTTGTTTTAAAAGCAGAAACTTTCCTCCCATAAAGTACCAGGCCAAAGAAGTTTTACATATGAGTCTTAGCACATACATTTTCTATTGTATACTAGTTGATACAGAAAACAGAAAAAAAATGCTAAAATCATCCTATGAGGCTATAACAGCTACCCATCCATAAAGAGAGTTTAAGAAAATATAATTATGAGCCAGGTACAGTGGTATATGCTTGCAATTTCAACACTTGAGAGGCTGAGGCAGGAGGATCAACATGAGTTTGAGGCCAGCCTGGGCTATACAGTGAGTTCCAGGATAGCCTGGGCTATGCAAAGAGACTCTATCTCAAAAAAAAAAAAATGTATTTATAATTGTGGTTCAGTTTTGTTTATGAATATTAACACGAATATCAGGAACAAAAATTTATGAAATTAGTGTATTTTTAAAAATAAGATTATCCCATTGAGTAAAAAGGAATAAAAGCCTCTCTTGTTTAACATTCTTAGGAAACCACATAGAAGAGAACTTCAGGAATCTGATGGCCTAATAATAAATTGCAGCAAAAAAGTTAAACAGAAAAACTTGAAGAATGATTTCATTTAAGGTTGATTGAAAAAAAAATAGAAAAAGACAATAGAAACTCCACAATCTCACAACACTCCAACAGGGTTCAGAAGTCTTGGGCACTGCAAAAACCATGAAAAATAATAAAATATTTCAGAAATTAGCCAGGTACAGTGGTGCACACCCAATGTGTGGCAGGAAGATGGAGAGTTGAGACTGGCCTGGGCTACATACCAAGACTGTCTCAAAACAAAACAAAACAAAAATATATAGAAATTTCTAGGAAGAATCAAAATTCATTATTTGTATATAATCTTATAGACAAAAAGTCTAAGACAATCTAGTGGTAAATGGATAAAACAAAGTTCAAAAGATTGTAAAGTAATTAGAGTGATGTGATATAACATTAAATTCAAATTCAAAATCCATAAAGTTCAAAATCTATAAAGGATAATGGATCAAGATCCATAAAGTTCAATGTCTCTGTAAGCGAAGAGTAAA